>APFE031575090.1:0-16756 GCA_000404065.3 Pinus taeda | reverse complement strand
ATCATTCAATCTCAAGGCCAGTTGTTACTCAACCTATTTACCAAAATGTTATCTTTAATCCATACTATCCTTAAGCACTGCCACTAGTGCTTTAGCCCCAATGCTTCCAGCACGTCAACCTCCCATGCCTCATCCCCCTTTTCCACAGCTACCATTACCACAGGATCACCGTAGTTCTATGTGATGAACCATTTGCATCATGGTAAAGTTATCTATGAGCTCTTTGATGGGTTTCTCTTCATTTTTGGTAATTTGACACTTCACCCAGAAGCCATTTTTTCTATGAGGTCTCACTTTGCCACCTATTGAAATCAAACCTCTTCATATTTGTTACTCGCACTTTGTAATTTCTTTCTCTTTGCACTTGTCGACTTATGTGTTGAGTTTTGTCATGAGTAACCACTTTGTATTCATGTTTTGACAACCCCGCTTAGGCCTATTATCAGTGGTGTCTCCATTTGTTAGGCAAAGATTTCTGAGCAGATGTGCCAAAAATATACTTTTTTACAATTGGTGATGAATATGCTTAACAAAAAAAAGAAAATAGAAGAAATATGTTGCAAAACCTTATAATATTCAAAAAAACTTGTAAATTTGCAAAACAAATGTTAGAGAAAACCTACAAAAGAGCTCACAAATTCTAAAAATACATGCCAAAAACCATAACAAATAATGCAATGGAAAGAACTTGAATTTTATTAATAATGATGTCACTAGTGGAGTGAAACATAGACTTGGGCCTTCAATGTCCTCCTTTGTGGACGGTCCTTTTATGTCTCTACATTTCAGGTAATTGCTTTCCCTCTCTTCCTGGTTTCAAATGGCCAAAGAAGAAATCCTCAATGTGCAAAAATCACGAGTAACGAGATGAAAGTGATGATGATGATAATGATCATGTGTGCAAAGAGAGGGGAAAACCCCTCTATTTATAATAAAATGCTATGATAGATCTAGGTCTAGTCAAACAACAAAATATTATTAGAGCAAATCAAGATCTAGCTATTATGAGTATTTTATTATATTTAAGAGAGGAAAAGATTAATGAAATGATAAAAAATATTTATTTAGTGAACTAATTCGAAAAATAATGGTCAATTGAGTTCGTAAAGGAAAGTGGTTAAAGTAATTAATAAATAAAAATGATTTATTAATTACTTTAAGATGATATGGTCAAAGTTAGTTAGAAATAATTATTAAATAGTGATTTAATAATTATTTCATGGGAAAAATATGTAACAATTAAGGAATAATAAATAAATAATGGTTTTTTGACTTAGTTACAGGAGAATCCACAATAAAAACCATCGCGATGATGGATCCCGATTGGGATTTGAAACGTTGATGGAAAATGGTTTTTACTGTGGATTCTCTGGTAACTAAGTCAAAAGATATAAAGCACAGATGTCTTGAATCCAGAAATAATGGTTTATTTATCCATGGGCAATATGGTCAAAATGAGTTAGAAATAATAAATAAATAGTGGTTTAATAATTATTTCAAGGGAGAGAAGTTAAATAATTAAGGAATAATAAATAAACAGTGATTTATTTCATTATTCCTATGGATCTATGGGTTATTTTAATTTTCGAAGAAAAATCGTAATTTTATTCAACTTAGAAACCAAGAAACAAAATTACATTTTACAGATGCTTGAAATCATTCAATCAAATTGGCCTTTCGGTCAATGCAAAAAAAAAAATACATGAAATTATCAAGGCTAAGTGTGATAATAATCAGTTAATTTTCCTTTTTTTCCAACTTTCACGAAATTCCTTGATTGGGAGCGACCATAACTAATTCCAATTGGTTGCATTCCACCTTTGGGGGAGCTTCCTTGTCTGAGTCTGAACTCTCAGATTTATGGGTTTGCTTTAAGCCCTACTACTTCCTTTTGAATGGGTATGACCACCTTATGTTTCTTTGCTTCTATTATCTTTGTTGTTTCTATACCATTGGTGTGTTCCTGATTTTGGATCACTGCTAATCCAATGGCCTTTTGGTTCTCTCTTCCCTCCTCCATTTTATATCCTTTTTGATTTTGTGACTCTGGTTGTTGTTGACTCATCCATTTCTTCATTTTCATCATCAAAAGAAGGTGGATCTAGAAAATTCCAACCCTTTGGCTTTTGTGGTCTCTTCTTTGTTCTTTGTTTTTCTCATGTGCATGAATTATGCAAGTGCCCTGTCTGATGGTAGATTTGGCACCTGAAAGCAGTATTTTCAAAATATAACCATTGTTTCCACTTGAAATCTTGGTAATTCAGATGGATGTGATCCAGTAGGCCTTTGCTCAAGTATATATCCACATATATACGGGAAACTTCAAAAATACCTTTGTCCATTCTTTCTCGATCCGTCTTTATAAACTTCCCTAATGGGTTTCCAATGCCTTCTGGGACCTGCTGACGATAGAAGGGGAGGGTGGGATTATGTAACCTTAGCCATATAGTAATCTTCATAACCAACATTGTTGTGGCATCAAAGCTAAAAAACCATGGAGTTGAAAAGAGACCTGACCTTCCCCAAAATCATGGTCCTTCATTTATGACATATTCCAGGTGTTTTTTATTGTCGAATTGAACCATAAAAAATCCATTCACCCACGGGTAAATATCACAATTTTTTGTCTAGTTGTGGTTGATACATTGATCTAATTCTTCAGACTTAGGCAAGAAACCATTAAATCAAAAATGATGGCTCTAGCTCGAAGAACAGTGAAAAGACCACTCATTTATGGAAATTCTACTAATAGATCTGAAGCTTTCTCCATCTTCTCATCTACGTATGGGCATGGGATTGTCAGATTTATGGATTGTCTGACTAGTGAGGCCACTTTCTCTTGCACTACATCCTCAAATGATCTTGGACCCCTTGCAACAGAAGTTGAACCAAATGGGGGGCTCATTCTTGAGGCTCCTCCTCTTAGTTTCATATTTATAATGATTGTAGAGTTACATTCGATGTCATATTCTTGTAATAGAAATTATTTTTCGCAAAGATATTCGTACATAAATTATAATTTGAGACTCCATTGGGATTCCTAATATTTTTTTGATCTTCTATTGCAAATAGTGAACCAAAACATCCTCCCAAAATCTAATGAGTACCTAACTTCCCTCTAGAGTTTTTGCAAAAAAATGGAAAGATACCTCCTTGTCTAATGTAGCTACAGGGCTAGTGTTCTTTCAACTCTATCCACAACCAAATTTGTTCTACGAGTGAAAAAATGCCCCTTTGCATAAATATGTAGTACACGTAATTCCACTAACTCTAGTTGAAGATCCTTTTCAACCAATGGCTCCAATCTTCATGGATCCAATCATCATGATGTTTCTCTATGGAATAAGGGATAGATTGTCACATATCTCCTCTCACAAGGGTGAAAAAATCTAGATCTGATCTATATACGGATGCCAGTACCCTTTCACAAACTAGATCTGCGTAGAGAAGGATGTGACTGCATATATTTGTAGTGAAACCACCATGTCAACTCATATCTGGATTGTAAAGACTAGGATTTTATAGATTCACATCAGAAATGATCACATTGATTGATCCTTGATCTTCCTTGCCTCTTTGAACCAAATGAAACTCCAACAAGGATGCTACCACAATTTTTTTTCCTCCACTAATGCCCATCAAAGTGATAGAAACCATCTACACTTCTCTCCAGGAATGATATTAAGCTCATATGCAGTTGTTATAGTGTTACAGAGAGAAACCCTAGCATTCTCTACCAATTTATCTTCACACCTGAATTTATGGGTAATTTTTGAAGTGGGTAAACATAAATAATTTATGAAAATTGGTTCTCTAAATTATGTCCTAAGGTGAAATTGGGTTTTAACGTGTAAAACTCATACTACATGGTGTATTTCAATCAACCTAGTATAAAATGGCTAGGTCTCTTTTTAGGTGATAATAGTGACACGAAAATATGTGTTTTTCAAGAAGAAACACCCAAAGATAGTCAAGTGTTGAGGAAAACACTTCTGTGAATGGGAGGCGCATGTTAAGCCCTATTTAAGCCCTGTGTTAACCCAAAAACTCCTTATTAAACCCTAAATATCGAGCTATTACATTTCTATTGAAAGCCCTTAGAGGTAATTGTTTTTAGGATTCCACCTATATGCCCCTAAAGTCTTGTCACCCTACCTTTGATGCATGCCTAGAAAAGGCATCCAAAATTGTTATATGGGTCAAAATCTCAAGCCTTTTCCTTGAATTCTAGAATGCAAAGTTATTAGTGGACCTAGGGAACTCTTTAGATAATAAGTTCAAGGTTGATACCTCATTTTTTACCAATGTTAATAATTACACCATGAAGTTCTTGTATTGATCAACAAAAACAAAGGCCTAATGAACAATTTCATGAATGAGATGGTGTGGTGGTAGGAATGAGGTGGAGGGGGGGAACGGGGGTGCATTTTTAGATGTTGGCCGCAAAGGGTTGGGTGTGAATCTTCACTTAGATATGGGACTATTTGAATTTCCCCTTTAGATGTCTTCAATTCCATTCTTTAGACCATATTTCAATTGATTAATTAGTTCCAATCATTCATAATTGGTGGTGCAAGAAAAAAATCGCTCCCTCCAAACTTGAATTTTGTTCAATTTCCACGATCTTGGGTCTAATATAGAATCTCAGAATCTCTAATGCTACCAAACCAAGAATCTCAATAGAACTAATTTTCAAAACTGAACAATATAAAGTAGTAAATCACATATGTACAAGTATACACAATTTTTAATAAAAGATTGTACAATAATGTATAACCCAATCTTCGTTATATTAAACCAATCTGAATAATACAATAGTCTATGGAATACAAGATATAATGACAATCTTATTGCAACATCTATGTCGTATATTTTCCTGCCAGTCCTTCACTCTCATTTTGGTCTCTAGCTACCCCTTAGTCCTTCAAAGGACAACACATAGAGTCTCTAGGAATGATACCACCTATCATTATTGCACGTCTCTTCTGCTACAATGAACAAGGGCTGATCCAATCTTCTCTCTAGGTTATCCAATACCTGAGCTCCAATATGTCAAGCTAGTAGCCTCTTTCGTTCATCAAAGGGATATACATTAGGCTACGAACTTCACCCAAACTTCAATTGTCACACCTCCTTTAGGACTGCTAGTCATGAGCTACTTTGGGTAGCCAACATGCTTCCCTCCACCAATCCAATGGCACCCAACACTTCACAATAAGTTCTGCACCTAACTGAGGTCTCCAAATGCCCAAGTCAACCTCAACACATGGCACTTATAGGCTACTCATAAAACCGATCCAAAACTGAGCCAATAACATGGATCCAACACCTACAAGATTCACCAAAATACATACCTTTAGCTCATTGTTTAAGGTTTTCTCCTCTGCTGCAACCTTGACTTGGTTAGGGCAAAACCACATTTACTTTCCATCCCTTAATTTCTCCCCAAAATTTCTCCTTGGAGCTGCAATTTTCCTTCCTTGAGGGGTTGTAGTAGCTTGATGTAGGTCCGGGATATTCTAGCCCTCAAACAACCCTCGCCCTCCTTCAATTCACTGCGGCAACCTCATATTTCCTCCAAAAGTCTGCAGTTTCATGTTTTAAAGGCAATCCATCCTTAAACAAACCCTTAAACAATTATGTTCTTGACTTATGCCCCTCGTCCCTCTTATTCTGCAATTTAGTCACCAACAAAAGCCCAAAACATTCTTCTCCACCATGCCCGCACATAACTTTCAAAAATTCATAACTCCATTTCTACAACTCGGAATCTGATGATTTTCATTGCATCAGAATCATCTTGACAACAGCGATCATCCTCATCCATCACATGTTGAAATGTGTCCATGGTTTTGGCCCAAATCACAATGGGTAAAAACCCCAACCTTGGTTTCCAAGCCCATAAGTGACCCTTGTGGTTCTTTACTCTCCAAACCTTTAACCCTAGAGCTTGGAGTACCTCCCAAGCTACTAAAAAATCAACACTCCCTCTTAGCGAGGGAGGTACTTCCAAAACTAGGAAGTAACTCATCATCATCATCACTACTCACAACACTTTCCCAAATCTTGGTGCTCACCACTGCAGCAATCCCTGAAGCATGGACTATGCCTCTCTCATAAGTGTCATTGTCACTAGAAGCATCTTGCCTCTTTTTCTTATCTTGTATCACTTTCCAATCCCTCCATGATTCCTTCTTGGAATATGTGGAAGTGCCCTTTCTCTCCATTGACCACGCACTCTTCTTTGGCTATAAAGTATCCCTCTAAATATCAAAAATCCCACTAGAACTTGACTCCCTCTGAGCCTTTGGAACCTAAACCTTCTTCTCTGGAACATGTACCTACCCCTCTGAAACCTGCACCTATACCTTCTTCTCCAGAACCTACACCTAGTTCTTCTTCTTCTCATGATCAATAGGCTTTCCTGTTAGCTTGTATAAACCATTCTCTCTAACTCCAAGCACAATACCCATGGAGCTAGAGACTATGGGCCTGATTCTTTCCTTCCCATCCTGGAACAAGACATCAAACCCCTTTTTTTGAATCATCGAGACCCATATATCCTGGAACAGTATATCCTAGACCCATATCACCTATCATGTCTCCATCCTAAATGACACAACTCCTAATCCATGAATCTCCTTCTGACTCTTGTCGCCCAACACCATGTGAAACTTCAAGTCCCATTCAGCTAGAGTCTCAAAAAACTCCTATGACATTTTCATATGTTTCTATGTACCATCCATCCTTATGGATAGTAACCTGCTATAAATGAGAGATCATAACATAGTCCTCCTCCTCCAATCTCTTGGTGAGAGTATCTATCTAAGCGGGAAGTGGAAACTATTAGGAAACCAACTCACAAAAAGATAGAAAAGATAGATCAATGCCTTAGAATTCAACCTCGTCGAGGGGGAACCTCCTTTACATTACACAAATGAACAATTGTTGGATGATACAAATGACTAAACTCCCTTCTATATATAGGAGTCTTGGTCACAATATAATCAAGCCGACGTAATAGTAACATAAGGGCACAAAAATAACAATAGTGGGTTTCTATGGGGCATACTAATAACAATATGGGGACAATAGGGGCACAATAATAACAATAAGGGATACAATGAAAATAGTAATGGGGGAATCACTAGTATTATAGGGGCCTAACATGCCCCTCCCATTACAAAAAGCGTTGTCCTCAATGCTTAAGTAGTTCTGGATGTTTCTGTATAAAATTCTCACCCTCCCATGTGGAATCTTCAGTGGATAAGTTCTTCCATGAAATTGATTGATTTTGTAGCTATCGAATTCTCGTTTCTATGACTGCTTCTAGTTCCAATATGATTTTTCCTTCCTCGTCAAGTTATGGAAATATTGTTTGAACTGGGAGCTTGTCACCTATAACTTTCTTTAAACATGAAACTTGGAAAACTGGGTGCACTCAGGAAGCTGTAGGAAGCTCCAATTTGTACGCCATAGTATCAATTTTTTGAAACACCTTGTACAGACCATAATACTTGGTGATAATTTATTATCCTTCTTAGCTTACTTGAGGGATATTTTTTTTATATGGTTGTAGCCATAGGAATACCCAGTCACCTACATCAAAACTTATTTCACTACGATGTTGATATGTCTGATGTTTCATTCTATTATGCACCAACATGAGGTTATCCTTTAAGAGTTGTAGAACTTGTTGTTGATGCTCGATGTAATGTTCCACAGCTTGAACCTTAGAATTTTATCTTAAATATGATGTGATGGATGGTGGATGATATCCATAAAGTGCCATAAATGGGGTCATTTTTGTTGCAGTATGGAAGGAAGTGTTATACCACCATTCAGCCAGAGGCAACCATTTGACCCATTGTGTCTGTTTATAAGATACAAAGCAAAGAAGATATCCTTCCAAAAAAAATTTAACTATCTCAGTTTGCCCATCAGATTGAGGATGATAAGATGGTCTATGAGCTAAATGAGTACCTAGACAAGAAAATAATTTTGTCCAAAAATTTACAGTGAAAATGGGATCTCTGTCGCTTACAATAATCTTTTGGTTTTCATGTAGCTTTTGAATTGTTTCCATAAGAAACTGTATTGGTTTTAAATGGATGTGATAATGCACAAAAGTGTGCATACTTGGTAACATTTTCAACTACCACCATGATGACACTCTTTCCTTCAGACTTGGGTGAACCTGTGATAAAATCCATTTAAACCTCCTCCCAACGTTGGCTTGGAATGAATAAATGTTGTAATAGACCTGGGGTCTTAATTGTTTCAACTTTAATTTGTTGGAAAACCAAACATTTCGCCACAAACTTTTGAATATCTGATTTAAGGCCATCCAAAAAAAAATTCCTTCTTAACCCTGTGGTAAGTTTTTAAAAATCATGAGTGCCCTCCTAAGGGAGAAGTGTGCAATTCCATAAGAATCTTTTGATGGAGTTGGGAATTCTTACATAGGTATAAGTGATATTTTTACCATAACGAATCATTTTTCCAACTAAATGTCTCAGATGTACTGGGATCTTGTTGTAACTTTCGAATGAGTGCCCACACTTCTTCATTCTTCCATTCCTCCCTTGCTTCATTTATCCAATCTGGTTGGATAATAGAAATGGTGCACAACAATGCTTCCACATCCTCATCCTTTCTTGAGAGTGCATCTGCCACAACATTTTGCTTCCCTTTTTTGTAGATGATTTCAAAGTTATAACCCAACATCTTTGTGACCCATTTTTGTTTCTCTTCAGAGGATAATATTTTTTCTAAAAATTATTTAAGACTGTCATGATCCGTTTTTACCTTGAAGTGTCTTCCCATTAGGTAGGGTCACCATTTCTTAAGTGCATGTAGTATTGCCAACATTTCCTTCTCATAAAGAGCTTTGTGTAAATACTTTCCCTTGATTGGACGACTTTCGAAAGCAATGGGTCTTTCATCTTGCATTAAAACATCACCAATTCCACTTCCTGAAGCATCACATTCCACAATAAAGGTTTTTGTGAAGTTCGGCATAGCTAAGACCGGTGCTTGGCACGTTGCCCCTTTAAGATGTTAGAAGGCCTTTGTTGCTTCTGGATTCCATGAAAATGCATCTTTCTTCAATAATGTTGTTAAAGGTGCTGCTATTCTCCCATGATTCTTAACAAACTTGTGATAATACCCTGTCAACCCGAGAAATCCTCGCAGATGCTTTATGGATGTGGGGATTTTCGATTCCTTAATGGCTTTAATTTTTCTAGGGTCTACCTTAACACCTTCATGAGATAGAATATGACCCAGATATTCCACCTCTTTTACTCCAAAGAAACATTTGGATCTTTTTGCATATAATTGTTTCTCCTCCAATAGTTTTAGCACCCTGTCAACATGTTCAACATGATCCTTCCCAGACTTGTTGTAGATTAGTATATCATCAAAAAATACTAACACAAATTTTCTAAGGAAGGGTTTGAAAATGGAATTCATCAAACCTTGAAATGTAGAAGGTGCATTGGTAAGGCCAAAAGGCATGACCAAAAATTCATAATGACACTCATGAGTTCTAAATGTTGTTTTTGGAATGTCTTCAGTCTTCATTATGATTTGATGATATCCTGAACGAAGATGCAACTTGGTGAAGTAAATTGATCCATGCAATTCATCTAGTAATTCATCAATGATAGGAATGGGAAACTTATCTTTAATAGTGAGCTTGTTGAGCTCCCTATAATCCGCATACATGCACCACGATCCATCCTTCTTGTGCACCAATACTACTAAAGCAGAGAAATAACTTTGACTAGGTTGAATTATACCATCCTCTAGCATTTCTGCAACCACACGTTCAATTTCACTCTTTTGCGAATAGGGATATCTGTACGGCCTGATGTTTGGAGGAACACTTCCTAGAATCAAATGAATAGCATGATCATGATCACAAATAGGTAGGAGACCTTTGGGAGTCTCAAATACCTTGGAATGATTGTCCAAGATGTTTTGGAGATCTGGAGAAATAGATGATTTCGATGTGGGAACCTCTAGTGAACATAATTATGCAATTAAACCTCATTGTTCCTTCTTTAGAAGATTTTTCATACCGTTAGAGCTTATTATCTTTCCCAGTTTCCCTGCAATACCCCTTAATTCAACTTCCTTTTATTCTGCACAAAATTTCATGAAAGGTTCTTGAAAATTAAAAGCTATTGTACCCAAGGGCTGTAGCCATTGGACTCCTAGTAAAACATTTGCACCACCCATTGGAATGGAAAGCATTGGGCTATTCAATACATATTCTCCCATGGATAGCTTGATATTATAGCACTTTCCAAAGTAATTTATGGTTCCTCCACTTGCAACCATCGCTTGACACTCTGGTGTGGGATATAGGAATCAATTTAATTCCTTTGCTAGCTTATAATGAATAAAATTATGGGTACTTCCCAAATCAATCAACACTATTACCTTTTTCTTCTTGATATGTTCTTCTATCTTGATAGTTTGAGGAGTGGTAATTCCAGCCAATGCATTACAAGATATGGTCAGATTCATTTCTTCTTTATCTATGGTTTGTTCTTTGAGTATATCCTCTTCTTTTGAAATTTCTTGTTCCTTTTCTTCCTCCTCTTCACAATCTATGTAGAATAATTTTTTCTCAGCACACTTATGACCTTTAGTGTATTTTTTATCACAACTATAGCAAAGCCATTTTGCTCTTTTTTCTTCCAATTGTTGTTGTGTCAACCTTGTAGGTTGTGGAAGGCCAGGGACAACAACACTTCCATCTTTATAGTTGTGAGTGGTAGGATTCCTAGTTGCCATAATTTTTCTTTCCATTTTTCTTGCTAACCTGAATGCCTTCTCTAATGAATCAGGTTCCCAAAGGCAAACCTCATGTTGGATATTTCCTTTAAAGTCCCTATGAACCCATCAATCCTCTACTCCTCTGGAATATATTTTACCCTTATGTTCAATTTTTGTAAGTCCTCAATGTGCTCCATCATTGAACCCTTTTGTTTGAGATTTATCAATTGGCTAAAAAAGGTGTTGATTTTTGTATCCTCATAATGTGCTATCATTTCTTCTGTAAAAATTGCCCAAGTGAAAATTTGTTTACGAGAGCAAAGCCATTGATACCATACAAACTGATTTGGTTCCAAATATAAAGTTGCAATACGTACCTTTTGTGTGTTTTACACATTATGGAGATCAAAAAATTTCTCCATCTGTAGTATCCATGTTCCGAGATCCTTGCCATCAAACTTCCTCATATCAATTTTTGGAACATGGTGGGTCTTGAATCCAACGTTAGAGTCTATGAAATCATGATTAACATTTATTTTGTTCTAATCATGAGTTTCCTTTACTACCCTTTCACCATTAGTGACCATTTCTTGTAGCAACTTATTCAAATTTACCTTCAATTCTTCTATCTTATCATCCATGCCATTCATCTTAGCGTCCATGCCATTCATCTTAGCTCCCACGCCATCCATGTTAGCTTCCATACCATCCATCTTAACATGCATTCCATTCATATTAGCTTCCACGCCATCCATCTTAACTTGCATGCCATTCATATTAGCTTCCACATCATTCATCTTGGCTTCATTTACCTTTAGTGAGAGTGAAATTTGTTGTACTTAGCCTTGCAATTTTGATATATCATGTTGCATTTCTTCCTCTTCTTCACGAGTCATGCTAGAGATTTCAAGTCGCTTACTAGCTGTTTCCATTTCTTTCTTTGGGGCATTAATTAATGCTAATAATTATTCACTATTCCCTTTGAATTCCTTCAAAATAATTTTACAAACCAATCTTATGTTTAAAAAAAAACTATACACCTTTTTTTTCACTTTGTAAGAGCTCAATATTGAATTTGTTGTATCTCTGTAACCGTGGATCTAGTATATCTGAAATCTCATCCTAAGGTAGCCCTTTGAGTCATATTTCTAACCCCGCAAGTCTGATCAAGATTGGATTCTCCAAGAAAGAGTTATGCCAAATCTCCCACAGTGACCTGATTATAAACTATTGTCGTAGAGCGAACTTGTACGACATGCCACATGTCACTGCTTCGACCTTGTACCAAAAACTGATACATAGAAAACTACAAACCATCCTATTTCTGAAACTTATTACGAAATTTCAATCTAATGCTCAAAACAAAAGTTATGATGATATTCCCCAGGTCACATGTTTCGAATCTAATTCGGGATTCTGCAAAAACCCTAAATTCCTCAGATCATATCTCCGCAAATATAGTGATACAAGATTTGAAATTCAGACCCGAAGTTCAAAAGGATTTCGACTCAAATGGGTTTTTGTTGTAGCTTTTGAAATAGTGCAAAAAAAATGTTATAATGAAAATTCCACAATGACCTATTTGGAGGAGCGAAACCCTAGAAACCAAAGCTCTGATACCAAATGTTAGGAAACCAGCTCACAAAAAGATAGAAAAGATAGATCAATGCCTTAGAATTCAACCTCTTCAAGAGGGAAAAATCCTTTACATTACACAAATGAACAATTCTCGGATGATACAAATGACTAAACCTCCCTTCTATATATAGGAGTCTAAGGGGTCACGATATAATCAAGCCGACATAACAGTAATAACATAAGGGCACAAAAATAACAATAGTGGGTTTCTATGGGGCATACTAATAACAATATGGGGAAAATAGGGGCACAATAATGACAATAAGGGATGCAATGACAATAGTAATGGGGGAATCACTAGTATTATAGGGGCCTAACAGAAACACTGATGACATGCTTCCCTTTCCTCTTCTCGTCATCTCCCTTCTTCTTCATCGAACATATCGACGAAAAATGACCCATCTCACCACAGTTGAAACACTTGGATTTACCCAAGTCCTTCTTTTGCTTACCCTCCATTTGTGCTGCAAGTGCCATGTCATCATCTGAAGCCATCTTCTTCACATGAAGATTCTCATCTTGCAAATCCTCATGAATGAATTCATCCCATAGCCTATTCCAATTTGGAAACTTCTCTCTGGTAACAATCCCTTTGATGAAGGGCTTCCATTGCTCAGTGAACTCTTTCAAGGTGATCCTCACCATATCATTCTCTGAAATAGTCACACTAACGACAACAAGCTCATCTTTGACCTAAGACAATCTCGTCATATACGAATTCACTCCTTCACCCTGTATCATCTTAGTGGACTTCAACTTATCCTCCAATACCAGTATTCAGTTCTCGTTCTTATTTTGAAACAAATTATGAAGAGCCATCCACATCTCATGTGTAGTGTTCTTCCTGAACAAATGAGGTATTAGGGGATCCTTCACACCATCAAGGATGATCAATCTCGCCCTCGTATCCAATTCCTGATACACATATATCTCATTTGGGTCATTTGGCTTCTTTATGAATTTATCGGCGAAATCCTAGAGCTTATTGACCTACAAGACCAACTTGATCCTTTCCTTCCATGGATTGTAGTTAGACAGTCCCTCCAACTTGTCCTCATACTGGATACCAACCTGCAACTTCGATATTGTCACCTAAAATGTGACCGACTCCCTCTTAAGTTCTACTTCGTTGTAGAAAACTCTGAATTACTGACTTCCAAAGTAGCTCAGACACCCTCTAATACCATGTTGAATTTCCACGATCTTGGGTCTAGGATAGAAACTTATAATCTCTGACACTACCAAACCAAGAATATCAATATAACTACTTTTCACAATAGAAAAATATAAAGCAGTAAATCACATATGCATAAGTATGCAGAATTTTTAACAAAATATTGTACAATAATATACAGCCCAATCTTTGTTATATTAAACCAATATGAATAATATAACAATATATGGAATAAAATATACAATGAAGATCTTGCTACAACATTTATGTCGTATCTTATCTTGTTGGTCCTTCGCTCCCGTTATGCTCTCTAGCTGCCCTTAGTAATTTAAAGGACAACACATAGAAACACGGGCCATTAGCCAACACGTTTCCCCCCACCAATCCAATGGAACCCAACACTTCACTATAAGTTTTTCTCCTAGTTGAGGCCCCCACCTACCCAAGTCAGCCTCAACACATGGCACTTATATACTACTCATAAACCAATCCAAAAACGATCCAATAACATGAATCCAACACCTACAAGATGCACAAAAATATGATATCTTTAGCTCACTATTTAAGGTTTGCTCCTCTGGTCCAACCTCGGTCTGGTTAGGGCAAAACCACAGTCACTTTCTATCCCTTAATTTTTGCCCATATTTTCTCCTCGGAGTTGTGTTTGTCCTTCCTTGAGGGGTGGTAGTAGTTTGTTGTAGATGTAGGAATTTACAAGGTAAGTTCCTTAGACAGAACACTAAAGGACACTGCTCACAAATAGATCACAGATCAATACACCAGTATTATTGACATGGTTAAAACCCTCAAAGAGGGAAACATTCGATGTCCTGAGCCAACACGACCACTTTAGGAAATTTATTAATAAAAGAATGAAAATTTACATAAGCTTCTCTCATGAACGGTTACCCTACAAATGACCCTCCATGCTCTTTAAATAGAGATCATGGACCAATCGAGTGTTAAGCCACGGATCAAGTGTCAGTAATATCAAGGAGAGAATGAACCGTCGGATCACCTCATGTCTAGAACATTTCGTGACCATCAGATTGTAAGTTACAAAAGTACATAATAAAGAAACACACTTTACCTAACTTTACACTAAACCAAGTTATACTTAACTATTCCCTATGTGTCAGAATATCCTAACATACCCCCTCAAGAACAACTTGGGATAGGATTGAAGGATGTACAAATATGATGCAATAGGAGAAGGAAGGAGGCATTAGAGCCTATCCCCCCTTAGTGACAACTTCTTGAACTCCAACCATAAATCGAAGTTTAGTCAAATTCGCCTCTGTGAAAGCCTTTGTAAAGATGTTTGCAACTTGATCATCTGTTAAATAATATTGCACTTCAAGAACATGATCATGAATGAGCTTTCTGATGAAGTGTATGTGTAGTTCAATTTGTTTGTTGCACTGATTTTGGATTGGATATTTGCATAGTTTAATGGCACTTTGATTATCACACCAAAGTGTAGTCGGATGTTGTTGTTGAAAGCCAAACTCTGACAGGATCTGACAAAGCCATAAGGCTTCCTTACTAGCTTCTACGCCACCATGATACGCTGCTTCTGTTGAAGAAAGAGAAATGGAACTTTGTTTCTTGCAAGCCCATGTAATACGTCCTGAACAAGAGTGAACACATAACCTGCAGTAGACTTCCGATCATCAGAGTCACTAACCCAATCGAAATCATTGAAACCAACCAATAGAGGAGATGCTCCTACACTATACTAAATCCCAAACTAAATTGTACCTCAAACATAACGAAGTATTCTTTTAGCTGCTTTCCAATGACTTTCATGTGGATTTTGCATAAACTAAGCAATATGGCCAACAACAGAGGAAAGGTCAAGATGAGTATGGGTCAGATACAAAAGTTTTCCTACAAGTTGACGGTATAAGGTAGCATCAACTTCAAGGGAAGTAAAAGTGACTGAAAGTTTGTCTCTAGATTGAAAGGGAGAAGGGGCTAGCTTACAGTCTTCCATGTGAAAATGGCGTAGAAGATCACAGGCATACTTGGACTAGGAAAGGGAAATACAATCCTTGGATTGCAAGACTTGAAGACCAAGAAAATAATGCAAGTGTCCTAAGTCTGTCATTTCAAACTTCTTTTTAAGGTTGGACCTCACATGGTTTATAAGGTTGGTATCACTACCAGTAAGGATAAGATCATCCACATAAAGAACAAGAATGATAAGAGACTTGCCCACTTTCTTGGTGTAGACAATATTGTCGAAATGACACCTAGAAAATCCAGTTTCTAAAATAAATCTATCCATTTTGGCATACCAAGCCCGAGGGGCTTGCTTGAGACCATAAAGGGATTTATTAAGCTGACATACAAGGTTGGAGTCTGTTTGTATAAATCCAGTAGGTTGTTCCAATATTGAAAAGCTACACATTACACAATAAATGAATGCTCTTTTCTATCTTACCAATCCACTAGCTCCAATATCACTTACCATAATAGTTTGTTCTTCAATTAAATTCTGAAATTTTAATTTATCTTGTAAATCTAGTTGTATGAAGGGAAAAATATTCTTGATTTCTCGTTCCTCTTTAAACTCATGGGTCATTAAAATAAATGGTAGACTTATTGTAATTGACCTTCATTGCAAATGCCTTGCAATAAAGTTGGAGTAGTTCTTGATATTTCCTATCCTCTCCCAAGCTATCATTAGAAAGGATAAGTATATGATTAACAAATAGTAAGTATGTAACACATTTGTTTCCTCAAACTCTACCTCTTAAACAAGTCTCAATCTTTTGGCCTCTTGAATTTATGTGCTTAGCCCCTTGGCAACTAATAAAAAAAAAGGGTCAAGGTAGAAAACCTTGCATTAAACCTCTAGTAGTGTTAAATGAGGGACAAGTTTTCCATTAATAAAAACTACAAATGTAACTAAGTTAACAAAACCTATAATCTAATTGACAAATAGACCTAAAAATGTTCACATGGTTTTGCAATAATCTAAAATACAACCAGCACAACCTATGATAAGATTTGGATAGAATGATGTTTGATCATTATAGTAGGTAAATTATTAGATTTTATTGAGTGTAACCCTTCCTAAGAAAACCCAATGGATTGCGTGAAATCATAACAAACAATACATTTTTGAGTCTCATGGCCAAAACACTAGAT
>APFE031575080.1:0-38912 GCA_000404065.3 Pinus taeda | reverse complement strand
TGGGAATTGATGGACACGAGACTGAAGAAGAGCACAACCTTTCATCCACAAACAGATGGCATAATAGAGGTGGTCAATAGGACAATGATCCAGTTGCTTAGGGGTTATTTCAGCAAGCATCCCAAGCTTTGGGATGAACATTTATGTTATTTGCGACATGCTTACAACTGTGCCAAGCATTCTTCTACACAAAGATCTCCTTTTGAGACTTGTTTTGGTTTTATACCAAGGTCTCCCTTAGATTTTGTCTTTGAAAAAGAAATAGCAGTTGATGGACACAGTGATGTGGACAAAGCAACTAAGTTCATTGTACATCAGCAAAGACAGAATGCAAGGTGAAGGGAAGAACCTGAAGCTAATAAGGTATGGGCCTTTCAAGATACTCAAGGAAATTGGTGAGAACGCTTTTTGCCTTGATTTTCTAGCTTACATGTGCATCTATTCAATAGTTAGTGCAGAGAACTTGAGACTATTTGAGCCTTCACTGATTGAAGATCCTGAAGAGCAAAGTCAGTTGCCTTATATTGATGATCTATTACCTGAATATCTCAATGAGTTGTAGGAAGATTCAGTTCTGGACAGGAAGGTGAGAACTACGTGCAGAGGGGATGTTGAGTACCTCAGAATCAGACTCAAGGGTTAAAAAACAAGCAGTGCAAGATGGATAGAGATTGGACAAGTGAGGAAGTTGTATCCTCACTTGATTGATGCTTAAAAGCCAACTTTTGGTGGTCCAAAATCTTTTTCAGTGGGAAGGCGTGATCCAAATGGATCCTAGAAAACCCTCTAATTCTTCAAACATTCAAAACTATCGCAAAATAAGAACCTGTTAAAAAGTCGGATTACACTATCGGAAGGCAAAAACAGAAGGAAATGACCAAAAACAGACATATCGGCAGTCAAAGGAGCAACGCATAGGAGCCGTCGGATCTGGTGATCAACGATCTAGATCTGGTCGGCAAATCGCAATTGGTGGTGGCAGACGGAGCTTATCAAAGGCGACCATATAAATGTTGTGATAGCAATCAACGGGGTCAACAAGGACCGTCGATCAAGCGCACAGATCGACGACCGAGGTTAACCTGCCATATCGCATCGGCAGATTACAATGGAGCACTTTCAATGGCCTGGCTGCTCATGTGATATGCGATTGCAACAAGTCGCATCGCATAGTCGCATCAGAGCAACACCACAGAGTGGGGGCTGATACATACGCGACTTGCAATATATATCTGGACCTGATGGGGTTATGAACGATATTCGATATATTTTGAGGTCTGGGAAACAAGGCTTGTCCCATGCACTTTTTAAATATACGAAATACAAATAACAAAGTGTCGAGCGATGAAATTGGACCCGAAAGGGTTTCTTAATGCTATTGTATGTTATTTCAAGTCCGATGTGAGTGGGATTTTCATGTTTTAATGTATTTTTTAATACAAAGGGAAATCATGATACAAGCGGGATTTCGGGAGGACCAAAGGCAGTAAATGGTTTTGGACAGGCTTTGCCCAAGCCCATACACTGGTTGCCACATGTCTAGGCTAAGGAGAGAGAAAACCACCCTTATCGGGCGATTAACCCCCATATGAAAGAGCCGCCCGAAATGAACCACAGCCGTTGGATATGGATCTCCCAGATCAATGGTGGAGATGCGATGTCGATATACAGATGGACCCGATAGGAGTTATAAGGCAGATTCATAATGTTTCAAGTCCCATAAATGGAAATTTGGCAGAGTTTCACAGTTTTTAATGTATTTCTCTGTGTAAATAGAGAATGGTTATTTCAAGGATTTCAAAGGCCCAATGACCCATTCTGTTACAGAACAGGTGGCCACCATCCCTGAAAGCGTTTAGCAATGATTGCTAATGCTCAAAGGGGGATCTAAGCGGACAGAGGTCGGGAAGCTAGAGAACCCGAGAAGGAGGACCAAACATACAACACCGATTGGCTTTAAAGCCATAGAACTGATAGAGACAGAAACATGTAGTGCTAAGACAGAGAAAACAAAGATAGAGAGTCAGTGAGGAGAGTCTGTGTACTTAGGGAGACTTGGGGGATCCAAGTAAAGTCTTATTGTTTTGTATTTGTCGTGTGAGGCTCAAATTGAGCTCATTGTTGTAAAACTCTATTTTTGAAGACATAATAGAGAGGTCACCACTGAAGGTTGGACTAGGAGATGTAGCCCAGGAGTGTTGGGTGAACTCCGTATTAAACTTGCTGTGTTTATGTGTGTTGTCTATTATGTTCTTTAACTGCTTCATTGTCTATGTATTTTGCAATCTTATCGATCCATTGCACAAAGTAACATAGGCATATCCATGCACATGAGTCTGTAATACCTTAATAATTGTCAAAGATCTCATTTTCAGATCATCAACATTCAGTATTTGTAAAATATCATCTTATGTCTGGAAAGGCTTATAATTTTAACTAATTGAGATTATGTTTAAGTATGAAAATTATTCCTTTTCAAAGTTCATTTATGAAAGAGATGTTTTACTCTTAATTAGTGCAATAAACCCAAGGAGTTATCAATTGAATGCAACACTCATGGAACATCCTCTGAATTTTCCTATGTTCATATTGGCACATTCTATTGCATGCATTGGTAGCTGCTCCACATTCTTGATGGTTTGGAATAGAACAAAATCTCTCATTGTGACTACAAACGGCTTGTTGGACATGCCCTCCATATGTTATGCTACATGCCAATAACATAGAGTATGGATTCTATAGAGTGAAGATATATTTGAACACAATGAATGTTGTTGTAAAATGTAGATCCTCACTAGAATGACTATTGAAAGTAAATGTTGTATCAAAATATAAGTTAAATCCTACATATATACAACTATTGTTTACTCCTGAAGGGATTCTCTAGTCTAGTCAACAAAAGTGATAAGTCTATTAAAGATCTAACACATAAATTGGTATCGCTTCATGAAAACAAGCATCATCAAATATCTCATGGCAGAGGAGTGCCATATGAGTTGATCAAGGAAATTTTAAAAAGATTTGGTTTGAAGCTAGCTAGATTTAAAACATGTGTTTTAGAGGCAAAATATATTCTTGATACACATCATCATGTTTAATTTATTCATGGAAATAGAGAGTCAAAATTAAATCTGATAGTGTCATCGGTAAACTTGTAAATAATATTAAGGAGATTCACAATCATATGCTAAAAATAGTTGATGAAAGTGGGAATGCTTGTCCCACATACTTCCTGTTGTGTTTTCCATGGCACTGGAATCTAGGTTAGGGTCTTAGAATCTCTGACACTACCAATTGAAATACCACAACAAACTATTGTTGGTCAATAATCGTCATTGATGTCATTATGAGCACTATTGAAGGTCATGACATGGATGATTGTTGAAGATCACACTTGGAGCCCTAATGACGATTCCCTAACCCTTATTCTAGTTCAAATGTACTTATGCATAAAGAATCCTAAGAACCCCAACATTTGTACTATAAATTTCTAAACAGTCATAAAGAAAATTATTTTTTAACATATTGAAGGCATCATGTTACAATGAATCCTCCACTACCTTGTAGAGGACTCTTCCTCTTTTCAATGGGACCTCACTTAGCCTCTAACTCCTAGTAGTCTAAGAGAAATTGTTTTTTTAAGATAATATATCTTATTCTCTACCCTAGCCAACCTAAGCTCAGTTATCCTAGTCAGCCTCCCTCCAAAAGACATGTCCCTTCATTCAAATCGAAAATATGTATAAATATAAGTGTAGTACTTCATTTTTCATCCATCATTCAGTGAAAATTAATTCAAAGGATAAGAAAAGAAGATAAGTTCATGGCCCGTTAACTATAGGAGGCCAAAAAGACAGTGTTTAAGGTCAAAACTGAAGAGTGGGTAACCTGTGAAGACCTCGGCCTAGAAATATTGAATACATCCTCAGACTTGTTGGGTCAAGCCCCCTTATTTAAGACTAATTTATTGCAGTGCCTCAGATCTAGGTTCGAGCAACATAACCTTCAGTGTATTCTTTTGTGGTGATAACTTTGAACTGAAGCCTAGACAGACCTGTGACAACTCCCTTTTGGACAACTTGGATCAACTGATAGTTTGGACTGTTGACAGTAGAGGATACCTGAAGCTTGAATGCGTGGAAGACATTTAAACTTGGATAGATAGCTTCCTATCTAAGTCATAAACCTCAGACCTAAGTATACCTACAACAAATCTAAGATTTCTATTTCGGATTGAAGCCCAGAACTTCAGACCAGGATTGTAGGCTTGGATCTCATTAGAATTAAAGGATATGTTTGTTCTAAGGGTTCAGAACCTTTGTAAAGAAGGAGTAGACATTTTGTAGCTTGATATTTTTGGTGAAATATTTATACCTTCAGACCTATGACAAGGAGTTCACCTATGATAGTTCTTTATAAATCTCACATCAATAGTCACCTATCATTTATACTTAAAACATATGGACAATAACGAACCTGTTATCACTTAAGAAGCGATTACTAAATTGTTCACATCAGTTTCATTGTGAAGGTTAGGTGTTAGTCCAAGTTCAGTTCTTCCATGTTCAATCTAGTGTCTAAGTCTTAGGAATCTTGGTGGTATGGTTAAATAAAGGTCAATAATCCATTCCCATTCATCATTGGTCCCAAAACCTGCATAGATTCCCTGTATCAAGTTTGTTTTAAGGTTCTTATGTGTTACAAAGCAAGTTAGGTGTTTTCGTAGCGCAAAACCTAGATTTTACACTGGCTGCGCTACGAAATTGGGGATTCGTGGGGATTCGTACCAAATCTTGCTCAGCTGTCATATCCATCAAAGACCGTTATGTTTACATCATCATTTCTTAGCTTATACACTTCGCCTATCATGTCCAACTGCTTATCCTCATCATTAGAGTTGTTAGGTACCTTGGTACGCTCAGATTTCAAGTTTCAAGAAGAACCAAGTATTCATAGTCATGATTTGTGTTTGGGTTCATGCATGAGCAATAAATTGTTAAGCCTTCAATTTGAATTCCCTGAGGATCAAACAAGGCCATTCTCAAGCGAGGCAGCTTTCAAGAGAGGCAGTGATCGAAGATTAAGGTAGTGCCAGTGTTTCAAACTTTTATTCCGCTGGAATTTCATGGAGGGGTCTGCAAAAAGAAAGGAGCACAGGTCAGGCAGGTGTTTAAGGAGTGAACCTGAAGGTTTAGACATTATCCTAAAGAACAAAGAAATTGAACGCACATTCAAGCAGGTTGGTTGTTGGAATTTCTGCGAAAAACTTCAAGGAGGCCATATGCAAGTCACCAAGGAATTTGCCTTGAATTTCACAAGATCGAATTCGAAAGTTGGGGTGCTTGAATTACCCATCTCTCCAGAGGTCATATCTGCAGTTACTAAAATCCCAAGGGGAGAGGAAATATGGTTTAAAAATTTCAAATTTGATATGACCCCATGCAAAGAATTTCTGAAGCTGGAGTTCATTGATTCAGATTTAAATAAGTCTGTGCCCAGGAATTTTGTCAAGGACTCATATGCCAATTTGCTTACCTGCATACAGAGGTACTTTACCTGCGAGGGGAGGTACCATAAGGTGTATTCATATCAATTCAAGCTTCTGTTGCATTTCACAGGAAAGCTATCTCTTGATTTACCTTTCTACTTGTTTCGTAGCCTAGGCAAAATGTGTGAGAAGGTTCAGCTAAAAACAGAAGCCTGTGAGACCTCATTGTTTCATCACGGCTTAATTAAATTAATCGTCTTGCATGAGATCCAGAAAGTAGGTAGGGACTGGCCCACATTCATGTTTATGTCCAGTTTCAAGAACGAGACTGGTCTTAGTCCTCAAGTTGCAAAAGATTCTCCAACAGCAACTGGCCATCATGCAGAAACAAGATCCAGGATATTTGTAAAATTGAAGGCTAGGAAGTAGGTAAAGGAACCCACCAAACCACTGATAATCCAAGACACACCCCAACAGTCCCAGAAACAGAAAACTCAGATCAGACAAGGTGTACATGAATCATCTACAAGTGAAGTAGTCTAGAGAAGAATGACAAGGAGCCAGTTAGCTAAGGAAAAAGGCAAGATAGTGATTACTGAGGAAAGCCCAGTTTCAAAGGGAAGTCTTAATGACTTACTGCAAGCTATTGATATTGAAGAATCTCCCTTGGTTCAAGTAGATTTGATAGAATCAAGAAAGGACAAGACCAAAAAGATCAAAGCCTCGAAAAAGCTCAAGTTTGATGATCCAGTTGCTAAATTTTTCTTTAAGCCAAGAAGACCTGTGACTAGGCATTCAAGACAGTCACAAGAGACACTGCTAGGAGCACATGAAACAGAGGAGATATCATAGTTTCATGAAGGACTCGTGGCTTCATCAAAAATATCATCTCAGCTACATTAAAAAGATAAAGGTAAGGCAATTACCCCTCAAGAAGAACATTGTGTTGAAGAGTTAAAAAAGAAGTTGAAATTAGAAAACTTGGAAATTGCTAAACTGAATAAAGCCTCAAGGAAACATGCAATCAAGGAAGCTCATTTTAACAAAATGGAGGCCTTGTGGGAAGACAAAACAATTTCAATACCCGAGGTGGTCTACTGTAATGCCCAATACTATACCTGGACAGTCCCTGCAATAAAGGAAGCCAAATTCATCAGAAGAGTTAATACGAGACTGAGAGCTGGGATTAGAGTTATGAAGAGGCAAGTTGAGGATTTGAAGATACAGCTAAGCCAACAGGAAAAATTTCCTTAAGGAAATCACACAGCAAGTAAGGTTATGTCCCAAATCTTGATGATTTACCTTGTTGTAGTTTTTCTTGAAGAGTGATGCATCTCCATTCAGTTTTGATTAGCTTCAGGGCAGTTGAAAAGGACATTTCAATATAAAGAGGCTCAAGATAATCAAATTTTGGTATTAAAGCTGTGTTTTGTGATTACACAGCAGTTTCGTAGCGCACTACGAAACTGCTGTAGCTGCATAATTAAACTCAGTCGACCAATTTTGAGTAATCAAGGGGAAATTTTTTTGAAAGGGGATTTCAGAAAAGGATTATTTACAATGTGCAAGCAACCAGCAAGGGTAAAACAAGTAGAGGAAAAAGATATATGAACTCTAAGCTTTATGTTATACAAATGATCACCGCTAGTATTGTCCATGACATTTCAAACAACTTCCAAGAGGTTTTGTCTTCACATAGGTATATAGGAAAGGTCTACAGTACATGAAGAACGTGGCACCCCAATATATTTTTGTGTAATCATAGAAGAAAAGCATGGATAATTGATTTTGGATATCCTTGAGGAAACCAAAAGCAGAAAAACAGGGGTAGTTTTCTACTTTCCTGCAGCAGTAAAGAGATAAGACATTAAGGGCTAGC
Organism: Pinus taeda; assembly: GCA_000404065.3. NCBI lineage: Eukaryota > Viridiplantae > Streptophyta > Pinopsida > Pinales > Pinaceae > Pinus > Pinus taeda. The sequence goes on along the minus strand of APFE031575080.1, from coordinate 31,545 downwards.
AAGGAGCTTCAAACATCCACCAAAGCTAAATTGAATGAGACCACTTGTCAGAGAACGATATTTGATTGTAATTAATGCTATTACCAGCATGATGTGGAGTTAGACTCCTAATTGTCTTAGGTTTCTAAAACTTCTAGTTAGCAGTTTGTTGCATTTAATAGTTAGTTAAAGTTTGAATAGGTGTCATAGCAAGCAGAATTCGAGTTCCCCTTATGCTGGAGGAGGAATCTCAGCTTTGTAAAGAATTCTATATATAGGAGAGGGAGAAATGTACCTAGGGTTGCGAAAATTATTCAGAAAAGCTCTCACATTGTGCTCTATGTAAAGACTCTATTTTAGTAATACAAGGTTTGGCTTTGCTTCTCAGGAATCAAAAGGAATTCAAGGTTCACAATGTATTGTATTGTCCTCTTCTCATTGTTTTCAGTGGTATGAATGTGTGATTACTTAGAAATCATTGATTGTGCTCTAATTTCCTTCATACATTTATAAATTGTGTTGTCCTATATGTTCTCGTATGTTCTAAATGTGTTGAATTCTGGATGCCCTGACTTCTATGTAAGGCTGATATCATTGTTATGCTGAAGCTGTTTTGACTCCATAAGCCCAATGGATAATTTCTAATTGTGTTTCCACCACTTACATTCCTTCGTTTTATTTCATAAGAGTTAGCCATCTTACTCATAATCAAAATTATTAATCCTCTGAGAGAGCCCTCTCAGGTTGAGGAGGCTAAGCCTCAGCCAAAAGTAGGTTTGAAATAGTTACTTAAGGTCTACCTGATCAATAGCCTGTCAAGGTCTAATTTTGAGATAACATTTTGGTGCGTCTGCCGGGAGCCTGAAGATTATTCATTCCCGAAAACAAGAGACTAAACTTCTGAAGGTCGCAGGAGCTCAGAAGACTTTTCGAGGCTGCAATCTACCTCGGTGACTCGATACATTTTCAAAAGTTTAAAAGGTGGCTTTGAGAGGGAGATATACACGAAGCAATCCTGACCCAGATCCACCTACTCCCGTGGACAATCCAAACACCATTTCAATGCGCAAACAAAGATTTACTGAAACACCAGGTACTCCATGTTTTTCAAAATCTTTTCTCTCTGAATTTTCAAGAAGTCTTGAGGACAAAATAGTTGATGATAAGATTCATGAGGTGTTGTTGAGATCTAAAAAAGAAGAAGAACTCATTGGAATTATTTTAGATTTACAAAAAAGAGGGATTGGTACTTCATCTCTAGTGTCACAAAAAGATAAAGAGGAATTTTGGGAAGTTGTCACTTCTGACTTATTGTTAGAAGAGGAAGATTTAAATAAACTCAAAGAACTTGATCCTTTTGAAGTCTTACTCAAATCTAAAACTAGTCTACCTCTTCCAAATTGGAGTACATTTGTCAGTGGTTTGCAAAGCCCAAATAGTCCTTTCCGTACCAACACCTTATCCTCTGCTTCTACTAGTCCTAGTAGTTCTCAAACACCAGGAAATCTGCTTCATATCAATTCTGTTTCTTCTATCCTTTTAGTACCTTCCATCATTGTTCCTCAATTAACCATGGGCGTACCTGCTAGGTACGCTCCATTAGCACTCCCCGCTGTTTTACATGACCTTCCTAGCAAATATGCTGCTAGAATTGCAACATGGGGTGGGGATGAAGAAATCACAGCAAAAGAACATGTAGACAGATTCAATGATTTTGTTGACAAAGAGGAAGTTGATTATGAGGATGTGAAACTAAGATTGTTTGCACAAACTTTCATTGGAGAAGTTAGAAAATGGTTTAAAGATCTTACAGCTGGAAGCATTCACAATTGGACAGAGCTTGAAGATAGTTTTCTAAGGAAGTGGGGAAACAGAACTAATCCCGTCCAAGCTCTTACTGAATACAATAATCTTAGAAGAGCACCTGATGAAACCGTTCAAAACATCTCCAAGAGGTTTAATAAAGTATACAATTCCATCCCAGTCCATTTGAAACCTCCTGAGGCCTTGGCACAATTGAGATACGCCGAAGCATTTGATTCTGACTTCTCTCTGTTACTCAGAGAAAGAGACTCTGCTACTCTTGTTGACATGCAAAATGATGCAATTAAAGTAGAGGTGAACATGGTCGCTACTAAAAAGTCAAAGATGGGAAAAGCCAAACTGAAAGAAGAAGAGAAACCTTCCTCTTCAGCTCCAGAAGATAAAATTGATTCAATGATGAAGACCATGGAGAAGCTAATGGATCGGTTGGCTTTTGGAAATACCTCTGCTCCTCCAGCATAGCAGGAGCCTCAATGTAGAAATCCTCAGTTCAGAAGACCTCAAAATCAACAAAGGCCAAGAGAGAATAGGAATCAATAGCCTGATCCTCCAGTAAGACCTCCTTTCCAGCAAAACTTGGTTGATGAAGAAGATGAGCCTGAAATTCCTGAAGAGTCCATTCATTGTCTTGATGAAGAGGTGTCAGGGATTTTCTTGACTAAGGAAGAGCATGATGAGTCCAGTAGGACCAAACAAGGAGAGGAAACTTCAGACTATTTAAAGGGCTATCAGCATGCTATCTTTGAAATGCAAAAGTAGTACAATCTCAGAAATAGAAATGTTCCAATTACAACAAACAAAACACAGCCAAAAAAGGATGCTCCAAAGGCTGTTGAAGACAAGAAAGACAACTCAAAGGTTGTTGAAGGTAAAGATGATTCTCCACCTGGAAAAAAGGATGTTCAAACTCCATCTCCTACTAAAGAAATTGAGAAAACTGTTTCTGTTTTCAACCTTGAGAATGAAACTGCGAAAATCAAAATATCAGTCCCATTCAGCGAAATTCTCAAGGTAGAAAAATACAAAAGTAAGATCCTAGAGATGCTTAATTCACAACCAGGAGCGGCTGATATCTTAAATGTACAAGAAGATAATCTTATCATATACTTGGGTCCAAGACTTGAAGATGATCAGAATGATGAATTTCCTCCTTTCTACATAAGCATTAGTATTCATGATATGACCTTACATAATGCTATGTTGGATTCAGGGGCCTATCATAATCTTATGCCCAAGGTAATCATGGAAAGGTTGGGATTACAGGTAACAAGACTGTATAAGGATTTATTCTCTTTTGATTCAAAAAGAGTTCAATGCATTGGTTTGATTAAAGATGTTGTTGTGGGTCTAACAAAAATTCCAGCAAAGACAATTGTCATGGACATTGTTTTAGCTGACATTCCACCCAAGTTTGGGATGCTGTTGTCAAGATCGTGGGCAGCAAAAATAAAGGGCACAATGCAGATGGACCTTACCTATGCTACTATCCCTGTTTTTGGTGAGGAAAGGAGATTGTATTGGGAAACCAGAATTGCTTATATGGTAAGCAACAAAGATAAACCCCAAAATTTTCTCTTTTATTCATTTGATATTGGATTGGGGTCAGCCATATTTTTCAATGAATCAGTTGGGGATGAATCATAGGAGATACTTTTAGAAAATCAACGCCAAGAAAATCAGCAAGAAGATGAAAAGGAGACAATAGGCTGGTGGTCATTATACTTTGATGGATCAGCAGGAAGAGAAGGGGTAGGAGCTGGAATTTGGATCACAAGTCCCAATGATGAAAGTAAGTTTTTCTCCTACAAACTAAATTTTGAAGGCTAGAAACATTGGGCTACGAATCTCTGGTTTTGGGCTTAGAAGCTTTGTTAAAGTTGAAGGCTAGAAACATTGTTGTTTGTGGAGATTTTGAATTGGTGATTAAACAAGTGGAAGTTTCTTATCAAACCAAGGATGTAAGGATGAGATCATATAGAAACTTAGTGTTGGATATGTTGGAAAAGTTTCAGGCCTATTCTTTCACTATCAAAACTATAGACCAAAACTCTATTGCAGACTCTCTTGCTGTTTCCGCCAATCTTTTCATTATTCCTATGCACTCTTCTGGAAAATATGAGGTGGAGGTTCGTCATCAACCAGTCATCCCAGATAACATCACTAATTGGCAAGTCTTTGAAGACGATCAGCAGGTAAAGAATTTCATTGAATTAAAGGAAGAAATTGAAAGTACTCAAATGGATCAGCAAAATATGTTTGTGGAGTCAAAGGGAAAATCTGAAGTCTTACAACTGAAAAATAATTTAATACCTAAAGGTCTCATTCCTCTTGAGAAACTGTTTGATCAAAATGATGTGTTCAAAGCTCCAAAATTACAGGCTAATGAGGAGGAGGTAGAAAGCTGCAATTTAGTGGATTCAGTTGTACTTAAGATGGTTAAGATTTCGAAATTTCTTTCAGCTGATATGAAGGCTAAATACATTGAGATGATGAAAAGGTTTATTGATGTGTTTACATGGAGCTATGCTGACCTAAAACAATATGATTCTTCTATTATCCAGCATACCATTCCTATTAAGGAGAATGAGAAACCTTTCAAGTAGAAGTTTATAAGAATTAATCCTCTTCTTATGCCATTGATTGAAAAGGAAGTCAAGAAACTCTTTGATGCTAAAATCATTGTTCCAATCAGATTCTCAAATTGGCTTGCTAATTTGGTACTAGTTAGAAAGAAGAATGGGGAGATCAGGATTTGTATAGACTTCAGAAATTTGAATAAAGCTTCATTGAAAGATAATTATCCTCTTCCGAAGATGGATTTAATTCTACAAAATATTGTTGGTTCACAAAGGATGTCTATGCTTGATGGTTTCTCAAGGTACAGTCAGATTCTTGTGCATCCAGATGATCAAGAGAAGATAGCCTTCACAACGCCATGGGGAACATTCATGTACGCCAAGATGCCTTTTGGTCTCATGAATGCAGGGGCCACTTTCCAAAGAGCAATGGATATTGCCTTTGCTAAGGAAAAGGAAAAATCAGTAGTTGTCTATCTTGATGACATCACAGTTTTTTCAAAGAGAGAGGAAGATCATTGGAAACACCTTGAAAGAATTTTGCTGAAATGTAGAAGGTTTGGTATCTCTCTTAATCCTACTAAAAGTATTTTTTCTCTAACATCAGGAAAACTTTTTGGTCATATCATTTCTGAGGAAGGAATTAGGATTGATCCTAATAGAGTTATTGCAATTCAAAAGTTAGATCTGCCAAGAAGTAAGAAAGAGATTCAATCCTTTCTTGGAAAAGGTAGCTTTGTTAGACGTTTCATTCCCAACTTTGCTGAAGTTGTCAAGAATATAACAAAGATGTTGAAGAAAGGAGTGGACTTTAAGTGGACAGCTGAAGCAAAGAAATCTTTTGAGAAGATCAAGAAGGCACTCACACAAGCACCAATACTTATCAGCCTAGATTTTACCAAGGAATTTCTTATCTTTACATTTGCTTCTGAAGATACAATTGCTGGAGTTTTGCTACAAAAGGGAAATCAAGGTACTAAACAACCTATTTCTTTCTTTAGTAAGACATTAGCAAATGCTGAACTAAAGTACAATATCCTAAAGAAGAAATCTTACACCTTGGTGAAAGCCATAAAGGATTTCAGAATCTATGTTTTGCATTCTCATATTGTTGCTTATGTTCCAAATGCTATTATAAAGGATATCCTAACACAGGCTGATCCAGATGGAAAAAGGGGCAAGTGGATAGCAAAATTGTTAGAGTATGACATTGACATCAAACCCACCAAATTAGTGAAGGGTCAAGGCTTGGAAAAGCTAATGACTCAGTCAAATTTGGACTATCTTGACATTAATTTGAGTACAGAGATCTCAGAAATTTCTGAAAATGAAGAGGAGTTGGTCCAAATAAATGAGAAATTCTTGGTTTCAGAATGGTACAAGGATGTAGCATTTGTTCTATAGCATAATAAAGCCCCTGCTAATCTTTCAAAGTCCAAAGCTCGGTTTGTCAAGTTGAAGTCTTTAAAATATTTTGTTTATGACCAAAATTTGTTTTGGAAAGATGCAGGAGGGATTTTGTTAAATTGTCTCCTTGAAGAAGAAGTTGATAAAGTAATTGATGAATTTCATAAAGGAGATTGTGGATATTTTTGGCCAACTATGTTCAGAGATACGTACAAAAGGGTGGCTACATGTCATGAATGTCAAATATTTGAGGGAAAAAGGAAACTTATGCCTTTACCATTGGTTCCTATATATGTTGAAGCGCCATTCCAGCAATGGGGATTGGATTTTATTGGGGAAATTTATCCTCCCTCATCAGGATAGCATCGCTAGATTCTCACAGCCACTGATTACTTCACCAAATGGATAGAGGCCATTCCAACAAGGCAAGCTAATGATTCAGTCATTATCTCTTCCTTAGAAAATAATATATTGTCTAGATTTGGATGTCCAATGAAGATTATAACTGACAATGCCCAAGCTTTTAAGTCCAAGAAGATGATTAATTTTTGCCACCAATATCACATCACTCTTGGACACTCTACTGCTTATTATCCGCAAGGAAATGGCCTTGCCGAATCATCAAACAAAAGCATTGTGAGGATCATTAAGAAGGTACTGCAAGAAAACAAGAAAGCTTGGCATTTGAAATTGAAGTATGCTTTGTGGGCTGACCGGATTTGTACAAAGAGATCTATTGGCACTTCGCCATATGAGTTAGTATACGGTGCTGAAGCTATATTTCCAACATCACTTGGAGTAACTGTAATGAAACTAATTCAAGGGCTAGAAGAAGAACCAAACGTTGTACAAAGGAGAATGAATCAACTTATATCCCTGTAGGAGAAGAGGAATGAGGTATATGACAGTCATCAACAAATTCAGAACAGAATCAAGAGAACATTTGATAAGAATATCAAGGAAGTTACTTTTTAGATCCATGACAGAGTGTTGAAATGGGAAGCCAGAATTGAAGAGAAAGGTAAGCATGGTAAATTTGAAAATTTGTGGAAGGGCCCATATCAAATTGCTGCTTTTCATGGAAATAACACTTACATTTTGTAATAAATTGATGGAGAACCATATGCTGGAGGACCTGTTAATGGCAAGTTCCTAAAGCATTATCATTGATTGAAATACTATCAGTTTCTCACAACATTGTATATACCCGTTTTATCAGTTTTTCTTTTTGTTGTAAATAATGACAAGCTAAAACATAAGGCTTAAGCTTGAGGTGAAGGCGCAAGAAGCTGGAAAGGGATGCTTGTCAAGCAAATCTATGTTTGTCATAAAATGGATAAAGCATTGGACCTACGAGTTCTTAGTGTACTACAGGAGCACACTATCCCAAGTGGAGCCACGCTGTTATCACTTAAGAAGTGATTACTAAATTATTCACATCAGTTTGATTGTGAAGGTTAGGTGTTAGTCCAAGTTCAGTTCTTCCATGTTCAATGTAGTGTCTAAGTCTTAGGAATCTTGGTGGTATGGTTAAATAAAGGTCAATAATCTGTTCCCATTCATCACTGGTCCCACAACCTGCATAGATTCCCTGTATCAAGTTTGTTTTAAGGTTGTTATGTGTTACAAAGTAGTTTAGGTGTTTTCGTAGTGCAAAACCCAAATTTTACACTGGTTGCGCTACGAAATCAGGGATTCGTGGGGATTCGTACCAAATCTTGCTCAACTGTCATATCCATCAAAGTCCGTTATGTTTACTTCATCATTTGTCAGCTTATACACTTCGCCTATCATGTCCAACCCCTTATCCTCATCATTAGAGTCGTTAGGTACCTTGGTACGCTCAGATTTCAAGTTTCAAGAAGAGCCAAGTATTCACAGTCATGATTTGTGTTTGGGTTCATGCATGAGCAATAAATTGTTAAGCCTTCAATTTGAATTCCCTGAGGATCAAACGAGGATGTTTTCAAGCGAGGAAGCTTTCAAGAGAGGCAATGATCTAAGATTAAGGTAGTGCCAGTATTTCAAACCTTTATCCCGCTGGAATTTCATGGAGGGGTCTGCAGAAAGAAAGGAGCACAGGTCAGGCAGGTGCTTGAGGAGCGAACCTGAAGGTTTAGACATTATCGTAGAGAAAAAAGAAGTTGAATGCGCATTCAAGCAGGTTGGCTGTTGGAATTTCTGCGAAAAACTTCATGGAGGCCATATGCAAGTCACCAAGGAATTTGCCTTGAATTTCACAGGATCAAATTCAAAAGTTGGGGTGCTTGAATTACCCATATCTCCAGAGGTCATATCTACAGTTACTGAAATCCCAAGGGGAGAGGAAATATGGTTTAAAAATTTCAAATTTGATATGACCCCATGCAAAGAATTTCTGAAGCCGGAGTTCATTGATTCAGATTTAAATAAGTATGTGCCCAGGAATTTTGTCAAGGAATCATATGCCAATATACTTACCTGCATACAGAGGTACTTTACCTATGAGGGGAGGTACCATAAGGTGTATTCATATCACTTCAAGCTTCTGTTTCATTTCACAGGAAAGATATCTCTTGATTTACCTTTCTACTTGTTTCGTAGCCTAGGCACAATGTGTGACAAGGTTCAACTAAAAAAGGAAGCCTGTGAGACCTCATTGTTTCATCACGACTTAATTAAATTAATCGTTTTGCATGAGATCCAGAAAGTAGGTAGGGACTGGCCCACATTCATGTTTATGTCCGGTTTCAAGAACGAGACTGGTCTCAGTCCTCAAGATGCAAAAGATTCTCCAACAGCAACTGGCCATCATGCAGAAACAAGATCCAAGAGATTTGTCAAATTGAAGGCTAGGAAGTAGGTAAAGGAACCCACCAAACCACTGATAATCCAAGACACACCCCAACAGTTCTATAAAGAGAAAACTCAGATCAAACAAGGTGTACATGAATCATCTACAGGTGAAGTAGTCCAGAGAAGAATGACAAGGAGCCAGTTAGCTAAGGAAAAAGGCAAGACAGTGATTACTGAGGAAAGCCTACTTTCAAAGGGAAGTCTTAATGACTTACTGCAAGCTATTGATATTGAAGAATATCCCTTGGTTCGAGAAGATTTGATAGAATCAGGAAAGGACAAAACCAAAAAGATCAAAGACTCGAAAAAGCTCAAGTTTGATGATCTGATTGCTAAATTTGTCTTTAAGCCAAGAAGACCTGTGATGAGGCATTCAAGACAGTTACAAGAGACACTGCTAGGAGCATGTGAAACAGAGGAGATAGCACAATTTCATGAAGGACTCGTGACTTCATCAAAAATATCATCTCAGCTACATCAAAGAGATAAAGGTAAGGCAGTTACCCCTCAAGAAGAACATTGTGTTGAAGAGTTAAAAAAGAAGTTGAAATTAGCAAACCTGGAAATTGCTAAATTGAAGAAAGCCTCAAGGAAACATGCAATCAAGGAAGCTCATTTTAACAAAATGGAGGCCTTGTGGGAAGACAAAACAATTTCAATACCCGAGGTGGTCGACTGTAATGCCCAATACTATACCTGGACAGTCCCTGCAATAAAGGAAGCCAAATTCATCAGAAGAGTTAATATGAGACTGAGAGCTGGGATCAGAGTTATGAAGAGGCAAATTGAGGATTTGAAGATACATCTAAGCCAGCAGGAAAAATTTCCTTAAGGAAATCACACAGCAAGTAAGGTTATGTCCCAAATCTTGATGATTTACCTTGTTGAAGTTTTTCTTGAAGAATGATGCATCTCCATTCAGTTTTGATTAGCTTCAGGGTAGTTGAAAAGGACATTTCAATATAAAGAGGCTCAAGACAGTCAAATTTTGGTATTAAAGCTGTGTTTTGTGATTACACAGTAGTTTCGTAGCGCGCTACGAAACTGCTATAGGTGATGCATAATACACAGCAGTTTCGTAGCGCGGTACGAAACTGCTGTAGCTGCATAATTAAACTCAGTCAACCAATTTTGAGTAATCAAGGGGAAACATTTTTGAAAGGGGATTTCAGAAAATGATTAATTACAATGTGCAAGCAACAAGCAAGGGTAAAACAAGCGGAGGATAAAGATATATGAAATCTATGCTTTCTGTTATACAAATGATCACCGCTAGTATTGTCCATGACATTTCAAACAACTTCGAAGAGGTTTTGTCTTCACACAGGTATATAGGAAAGGTCTACAGAGCATGAAGAACGTGGCACCCCAATATATTTTTGTGTAATCATAGAAGAACAACATGGATAATTGATTTCGGATATCCTTGAGGAAACCAAAAGCAGAAAAATAGGGGTAGTTTCCTACTTTCCAACAGTAGTAAAGAGATAAGACATTAAGGGCCAGCAAGGAGCTTCAAACATCCACCAAAGCTAAATTGAAGGAGACCACTTGTTAGAGAACGAGATTTGATTGTAATTAATGCTATTACTAGCATGATGTGGAGTCAGACTCCTAGTTGTCTTAGGTTTCTAAAACTTCTAGTTAGTAGTTTGTTGCATTTAATAGTTAGTTAAAGTTTGAATAGGTGTCATAGCAAGTAGAATTCAAGTTCCCCTCATGCTGGAGGAGGAATCTCAGCTTTGTAAAGAATTCTATATATAGGAGAGAGAGCAATGTACCTAGGGTTGGGAAAATTATTCAGAAAAGCTCTCACATTGTGCTCTGTGTAAAGACTCTGTTTTAGTAATACAAGGTTTGGCTTTGCTTCTCAGGAATCAGAAGGAATTCAAGGTTAAGAATGTATTGTATTGTTCTCTTCTCAGTGTTTGTAGTGGTATGAATGTGTGATTACTTAGAAATCACTGATTGTGCTCTAATTTCCTTCATACATTTATAAACTGTGTTGTCCTATATGTTCTGGTATGTTCTAAATGTGTTGAATTCTAGATGCCCTGACTTCTATGTAAGGCTGATATCACTGTTATGCTGAAGCTGTTTTGACTCCATAAGCCCAATGGATAATTTCTAATTATGTTTCAACCACTTACATTCCTTCGTTTTATTTCATAAGAGTTAGACATCTTACTCATAATCAAAATTATTAATCCTCTGAGAGGGCCCTCTCAGGTTGAGGAGGCTAAGCCTCAACCAAAAGTAGGTTTGAAATAGTTACTTAAGGTCTACCTGATCAGCAGCCTGTCAGGGTCTGATTTTGAGATAACAGAACCCATGAAGAATTGAAGGTTGGAACAGTGATAAGTTTGGAGGCATGAACTAATAAATAATTTATGATTCTAAACAGTAAAGTGAAAATTCTTGGATAGTTAAGCACTAGGAGTGTTGTAAGCATATTTGGACAGTGAAGCATTAGGAGTCTTGAAAGCATACTTGGACAGTGAAACATTAGCAATTTTAGAATATTTGACAAGTGAAGTATTGGACAGTTAAGATTCTTTAGTGAACAAATTGGAAGTCCATAACGGACTTGTGGAGAAATTAATGTAAGTTACTTATTCATTTTATTAAAAACGTTAAAGGGTTGTGCCTTAGGGGTTGTAGCCTCTAAAAATAAGGTTGGAGCCTTGAGAAGGATAGGGTTGGAACCTGTTGATGGTGCTGGACACGCCAACATGTCAGGGGATCTCCCCGTTAAGAAGTCCTAATTAGACCTCAGACCGTTTGGTGTAAGATTCCCAGTAGTGGGTCATATGGTAATGCCTTGACCGCGGTTTCGCACATAGGCAAGTAAAATGTCCCTGTTGGTAGCAAGGGTGTGACAGCTGCAGTGAGTCAAGGAAGGTGTATGAGAGGTTCTAACACATAGAGGGTGAGGTCAGTGTGCCCCTTGGAAACCTGTAATAGTACTCAACTTGGAAGGGAACACATGAGCGAAGATGCATCACTAGCTAGAAAGAAAGTTAGTGAGAAATCCAAAGTGATGGTTAAAACAACAACATGCCTACAACAAGATTCATGCAATTGCATACAAAATAGTTCATACACAAATGCGTAAGTTAAATAACATACATTGCTATAGCAACTAGAATAGTCCGACTATAACAACAACATATGCATGAAAATGTCATGGCTCTGTAATATTAAGAAGTGTAAGTTCAATACATCCATGTCCAACCACTAGTTCCGATAGTGGAATGTTATAGCCACAACCACCTTCTCCTCCAAAGAGATATACTAGCTTTGCGCAATGGAGAAGCCAAGGCGCATTACAATACTATCCAACCTTTCTCTAAGATAGTCCTATTGACGATTGGCTGACCAAAAGCCTATACAGTGAGTTATGAGGTACTATTTATAGCAAAGGGTGGGGTGACCCTTGACATTACCCTTTGAGACTATTCATCTACCCTCATGATTCTTCAACTACTCTATGACTGTTACATTCAACTATTGACACTTGAACTTCCACTTGACAAGACATTACATTACAATCCACATGTGCCCATGTGAGACAAAATGGCTTGAGCAAGACATGCAAGACATCTCTGACACTCGGACTGTTGTGGTGAGACCAACTATTTGACATGCTTGTGATGGTCGAAGGTGATGAGATGATGCCAAGCTTGGTTTTCCGTTTGCTCAATGGTGACATCTTGTTGAAGCCAGCTATTGCCTTCGTTGCATCTGGGTGCACTGATATGGAAACTCTGTCCAACTCATCTAATAGCATGCGCATGGATGTCTTGGTGCGACCGGAATGACAACATATTGATGCATAGTGTCTATGCTACTCTCCAAGCATGTATTGGTGGTCGTGCACATCAAGTTGTCAAGGTACATGTTCAACTCCAATTGGACTTGCTTCTTGTCTTCACCTCGGTGCGTGTACATAATGACATGCATGCTACTGCATTCCCTTGCATACGATCAACCACACTGCTCACTTTGTTTGTTCCATGCCAGCTGCTAGGATGGATCTATAACTTGTATGGGCACAATTTCATCCATGAGTGCATGATGCACTACTGTACATGTTCCTGTTGCAACTCATTCTCTCATCTATGCAGCTCTTGTTCTTCCTTGAGTTGTAGCTTTAGCACATGAAACTCCTTCTCTGTTCTATTATATGCCTTAGAGTGATCTTCTTGTCATGTCTTCACCTCATATCCTGAGTCTCCAAAGTTTCTTTCATCACAAGTGGATCTTCTTGAACTTGCAACTTTGTTCCACCTCTGTGTTGTCAACAAAATTCCTCTTGCGTTCGTTGCATTCAGTATGTTGCCTTCATCTGTTGTTGATGGTGTTGCTTACTGTGATGCTGATATTTTCATATCTTGATGTCCTTGTCTACAAAAAACTCAATGTCTACATGGGTAGGAAAGTTCATAGACAATTGATCGACTACATCCCCAAGTGTGCTCTGAACGATGTCTTCAACTCTGCTCTCCTGGAAACCATTGTACCTGTGTTGCTGAGAGGAAAATGAACACCTATGATACCTGGAGACATAGAAACACTCATGGAAGGCAATCTGTCAGTCAAAAACCAAAACAATCTTGAGAACTGACTTGCAACATACCTGTGTGACTGATCATGAAGGTTGCACAATTTTCGCCAGGAGGTCGGGAGACTGACTGCCAAAATTGTGCAAGGCATAGTTCGGGCTATCAGTAGGTTGAACAACTGCTGGAACTGCACAATGCACATTCCAGCATGGCCTACTGAGGACTGAAACTGTGCAATGCACAAATTCAGTAAGTAGTGACATGCAACCAGCAAACTGCATTACGTAGTTTCTGGGGCCAATAGGACATTCCCTCCAATAATTGCACAATGCTTGCATGGACGTCAGTGCCTGGCTATATTGGCACAATTTTTTGAGCGAAGGGAGAGCCTTCACTTCTGGAAATCTGCAGTGCTAGTCGGGAAAGGCATGGTCTGAGCCAAGACAACCCAGTCCAGCTGATGGGCGATTGAAAACATTAGAAGTGTGAATGCATGATGAGATGAGTGTAAACAAGAGTGAATGATCATTCATGCAAACAACAATCACATGATTCAGAAAACGGGAAAGCATACATGTGTGTGAAGTGAGTTTTCGCAATGGTGACCATCTGTACAAAATATCGTTATGCATACAACAACAGTGAGATGCGAATGAAAACTGAAATGGTGCTTCTACAAGCTAACATACACCAAAACGACAACAAGTACTCACTGAAATCAAGTAGACAACAATCACACACATAGAAACACAAAAAGCAATAGAAATGCAACACAATACATGGAAGGCGGGCTTACCCCAAATAACTGAGTTGAATGTGTTGATGACTCCTAGATGCAATGTGGGATGTCAGAGCTACAATGTCGATGTGAGGAATGAGCTCTGTAGTTTCTGGTTCATGAGTTTTGATAGAATCAAAGATGTGACGCACATGCCACAAATCTAGGAAGAGTGACACTTGGTGGGAGGTTTCTGAAATGATCCTTGCATGCAACCTCCAGCTGCTAAAAGTAGATACCTGAATCAAGGGATGCCTTTGTATGCTTCCTTGGGAGAAGCAGACCAAGCATGAAAATTAATTTGTCAACTCAACTGCACATGCAACAGTCTACTCAGTTGGGAGGAAAAAATATGCATTTCTGGGAGGGAGCTAGGCTGGCTGCCCAGAGGGATTGCGCAATTCTGGGTAGAGGAGCTAAGTGTTGCCTAGAATGCACAATTTTTTGGCTGAGTAGTCCTATTGGGAGGAATTGCTTAATTTTTCCAGTGAACAATGATAGGCAGATTTGCGCAATTCTAGAGCCCAGCAGGCTGCTAGACAGAATTGCATATTTTCTAGAGGGAAGGCTAGTTCCCCTCTAGAATTGTGCGATTTCTTGAGGGATATGCTCAACCTACAGTTGGACTAAGTCCGGATAAACAACCTGTGAGGGGGATGCAACAAGCTATGATTCACTAACTATCATTTTGCAAGGAAAACATTGAAGCTTGTGTACTTCACAAGGAAAGACATGGTGCTGTGTAAGGTTGGTAGGGAGGCTCCAAAACAAAGCTAAGGAAAAATTTTGGAGGGTGGTTTTAGCCGCTACAACACTTGGCGACACACTGGTAGAAATCCAGCTCTTTTAATGGACCTTGTTCGTGAAAAACAAGTCTAACACCTCGAGAATTATTGTTCAGTTCTGAATTTGTCTGGTTTTCAAACTTGCTTGATTATAAGATGTAGCATCTGCCAAGATCTTGGTCGATTGACACACATTCCAAACCAAGTTAACACATTTTTTTTGATTGGGGTTGAGGGGTATGTTGGTGCACAAGAAGTATATTCATCAGAGCCTTAGTTTCATCTCTTGTGTTGCTTCATTGCCAGCAGGCCTGGACAGTACCTCGGTGGAGTCACGCTGAAACACAATCATCGCTTTGCTGCCAACGAACCTCGTCAGTACCCCGACAAAGTTACTTACATCACCTCTTTGTGCAAGAAGCCTTTCTCTTCTTTCACCTTATTCATTTTTTTTGTTTTCATTTTTCACTTTTCATTTTTTTTCATTTTTCATAATTGTGCATAACACTTATTCATTTCAAAGGAGGAAGAGGGATCCCGAATTATTGAGAGTAGAAGAGGTTGTTCCTTCAGAGAAGTAGTTTATTATATACCTCTGACATGCTTGTTAAGGTTTTCCCCTCACCTTAGTCTACTTGACTGAGCTGACAAAGGTTATCCCAAAAACAATTGACTAGAGTAGGTGACACTATCTAGCGCACAAGTGTTGTGTTTTCACCAAGTTTCACTTCGAATATTACGTATTTTCCATCGACGTATCATGGAATAAAAGTAACAAGTTCTTCATACAGAGGCATGATGATAGATAACCAAGTAGTGATAGCTACACAAGGCCTCTTGTTCTTTACCCATCTTGTTTCAAGAATCAGACATGGTTTCATGCGAAACTAACCTACGAACAAAAAGAAGCAAAAAAACAACAAAGCAAAGCAGAAGCAGAAGTAAATGTGAAAGCAAAGTGAGTAAGAAAACAAGCAAAAAAACAAACAAACAAGCAAAGAAAGTAAGCAAACAAGCATGCAAGCAAACACTACTCCTACTCCTAAGCTAATGGTGCATGGGCTTGATCATGTGAAGTGATATTTCCAATGCAGCTATTGGCGCATTGGTTGACCCATGTTGGTGAAGGCTTGGTCTATGAGCAACCCGGTTGTGCGAACCAAAAATAAAGAAAAATATAGAAATGAAGACAAATGCACTTCATGTTTAAAAGTGTCCACCAGACATAAGTGAGTGCAAGTACATGACATGTGGTCTGTGGACTTATCACGGTGTTGTGAGATACTGCATGCAGCTTTGAAGCATACACACACTCTTGACCGCGACATGCAAGAAAACGAAAGAAAAAAAGACAACTTGCATCTTGCACGTGTGCTTTCAATGTAATATTCCTCCAATGCATGAGCGATGGGATCGTACAGTTCGAGTGGAGGAAGCATGATCTGTGTGTAAGATTTATCTTCAATGCATATAGATGAGTGATGAGGAGCCTCAGGTGATTGAATAATTTCCTAATTGGAAGTGAAACCAACCTCATGATAGCGAGGGCCTGACATAACCATTAGCTCGGGCTAAAGTGCCTCGACACTCTGGGGTGTTTCAACTTCCTTGTCAGATAGATCATAATAAATTAGTGGCTTCAAAAAATCAACTGTGATAGAAACATGATCATGATCGAATATAGGAGTAAATGGATCACGACAACCACGATTAGAAAAATCAATGATTTTATCGGCATCCTCATGATATGATAAATCAAACAGAGAGGTAGATGAAAAGTGAACAAACTCATCCTCTATGTTTCTGGAAAACGTAGATGAAATATCAAGTGGATTTTTAATGAATAAATTATCCTCTCCATTGTTGGATGATGGACCCACATTTGGTGTGTCCTACGAGTGATAAAAAATGGGTGCATCCGTGGATGAAGATACACATGCGAAATCATGGATGACAGGTTCACCAAAAATGTAAAGAAATAACGGAAGAGGCTCAGACAGAAGGGAGTCATCCTTCACCGAGTGTTGATGCTCAAGCTCCCAGCCATACTCTTCATGAATGGAAACGCATGTTGGTGTGCCCTTTACCCACAGAAATGTTTTGTCATAACTAAATTAGGGGAAAATGTATTTCAAGTGTCAACTTTGTTAGTTTAGCAAGCCTTATGCTTCCCAGTTGAAAATTCTCACACTACATTCTCATAAGAATCTTTGATTTCCACATTTCAAGACTTGTATTCTTCTAACTATGCTCAACTCAGTTTCTTTTTAATGCCTGCTGGAAAAAAATTTGCCTATGGAACCTCCTCAATTTCCTTTAGATACTTTTGTTGAAGAAGTCAGATATGTGCTACAAATTATGGTAAAAATCTTAGGAAAGGAATACACCAACACTGTGGATGAGGCCATCTTAGGAATGTTCAGTCTAATGATGAACCCATATATATTTTTTGATATACCTTTTTTTGGGGAAAGAATGATAAATTATCAATTATTAGATCTTCCTGTCACTCGTTTTAGATTTCCATCTCTTGTCACATATCTCTTTTTATATACTCATGTGGAAAGGTTCATGCATTTAGGGCTGAATATCGTGGACCCTAATAAAAACAAACAATGAATAGTGTTTTGGACTGATGTGATAAGAGACACTGGTAATGGCCAAGGATTGAGTATTTTTCCTCTTCTTTCCTATTAGTTGTTTATTCAATTTTGAACAATTCTCCTTCACCCTGTTTCTTGCCAAAGTCTCATTCTATACTTCAAATTAGCAAATATGTCAAAGTGGGTGCTTGGTTTCAATTTGAATGTTATTTAGAAATCAGATTATATGCAGCAAAAATTGCCCCTTTTAGACTTCCAGTTTTTATACCTATGAGGTTTTTTCATTGGACTTCATTAGGTATAGCTTGAATGTAGATCAAATACACTTTGTGCCAGCAAAAAAGGCGTATTTATTTAAATTTCCAAAGATAATGGAACCTTTCATTGTAAACAACAAAAAAGCCACAGAAGAAGTAAATAAAATACTTGACGAGATGGATTTACAACTAGGTGAAAAATATGCATATGACCCACACCACATTATTTCAAATAGAAGGGTGGAAAATTCTTATGCTCCTTTTATTCATGAAGCTAAACTAGAAATACATAAATTGGTTAATGGAGGCCAATCTAGCTTATCAGGAGATATGGAAATTAAAACTCCTCATCAGAGTGAGAAAAGTTTGGAAAGAGGTAGTGAGGATGTCATAGAATTAGAAGAAGAAACTGAGAGAAGTTCAAATAAGTAGAAGTTATCTGAAGGCGGTAGCTCATCATTATTTTAGCTACAATTAGGAGAAGCTGTCTGCACACCTTCTTCTCCTATTCTAGAATAAGATGACAAAATTTCAGTCTCCATGATCAAACAAATGTACTCCCAAATTGAAGAATAAACAAAAAAGTCAAAGAAAATATGGATTCATAGGTGGAAGCACAATTTGTTTCCGACTATCAAACCAGATTGCTTTCAGCTATGGATTTGGAAAGAGACCAACTTAAGTTAGCTTTCTCTCACCCTTCCACTTTAAGTGTATCTTCTTCTTCTGGTTTCAAGATTGTTAATTTTATAGTGGATGTTAGAGAAATTCCTTTGCCTGGTAAAATTAATTTACATAGTCAAACTGGGGAATTAATTTATAGTGAGTTGAAGAAAATATCCTTGGTTTTCAACAGAGAAGAAACTTTCTTGGAAAAGGTGGTGAGCCAATTAAAGTTGGAAAAGGATAATTCAAGAGCCTTAGTCACTCAAAATGAAGAATTGAAGAAGATGATCATTAAAATTGGGGTGAATCCAGAAGATAAAAGTGTTGTTCAAAAGTTGTTGCAGGGATCAGAAACAGAGGTTCAGGTATTGAGAAAGAAATTGGTCATGCCTGCAATAGAACATGTAATGGCACCAGAAGTAACATAGGTAAAAAAGGAGAAATAAGCTTTGACTGAGGAGTTGATTAAAATAAATGATGAAATTTCTAAGGTGAAAGAAATAAACATTGTTCTACAACAAAATATTGACTCACATGTTTGCACTATTGTAATACCAGCTGATTCAGAAGACCCAACTAATAAACTAACCAGGGTCATGAATGAAATGAATATTTTTTAGAATGAAATGAAAAAAGCACAAAGAGACTATGAAAATGCATTGAAAATCATAAAAGGTAATGAAAGGTAAATAGCCATGGCTATGGAGACTGCATAAAAATACATAGATGATTTTGAAGTTGCTTCTAAGGAGATCAAAGAATTGAAAGAGAAGGTGAAGGGAAACATTTCCCTTATTCAATCTAGGGAGATTCTATGGAATGGCATCATTCATACTGTTAGAGATATCTAGGAATCATTGTCTATAGTGGAAGAAGAAAAGATCATCATCAGGGATCTAGAAAATCTGATTGTTGCAAATAAACAAAAGTCACAACAAAGAGCTAATTTCGTAAAGAAAATGATAGTTTTCCTTAATTCACGATCTTCTCAGCAGTTAAGGGAATTAGGAGTTCAATATAGAACTGAATATGTATTAGAGATAAACAAAATGATTATGAAGAACCTCTACAGGAAAACAATAGAGACAAAGTTAACAAAGGTTAAGGCAACTTTAATGAAATTCAACACTGATTTTCAGAAGATAACAAGAGTAGGTTTTCCTTCATATTGGGACCAGAAAGGTAATTTATTACCTTGGGAAACTTATGAGACTCTTCTGGTGGAGGCAAAAAGAAAAATTGGATAAACTCATGAAAGAACAACAGTGTTGAAAGGAATAACTATTGTAAACTATTTGGAGATGGATTTTCAATTGTCATGGTTGATGAGAACTCTTTTTGTGGACAAGCCAACATATAGTAGAATTACAAATTTCAGGATGGCACATTCAAAGTTTGACAAAACTCCTAGTCCTAATACAAAAATACGGAGGAAGTGTAGGGAATGGATGTCACCATCAGCAACTACTACAGATGTAGGATCTTCATCTATAGCCCAATCTCAAATTACCAAATAGAACAACACCACTTGACATTTTTCGATCATATTAATATTTTGTTTTTCCACTATTGTAATATTTTTGAAAGAAATATTTTAAAGTTCTAAAGAACTATTATAGAGTTTGAAAGAACTATTATTTTTGAAGTAGTTAGAAAGTTATGAAATTTTGGGTAGTTGACAAATTTATAACTATCTTTTGAGATTTTGTATAAATATTTTTAGAAAGAGAACTGAGGGTTCTAAGTTCTGGACCTCAAAAACAGAAAACACTTGTATCTTTTCAGCTTTATATGGAATTCAATGAAGAAGTTTTAGTGATTCCAGACACCTGTTGAGTACAAATGTATTTTCTCTTTGTTTCATTTAATTTATTCTTCATAATAAAGAGTAATGAACCGGTTGGTCTTTAATATTACAATTCTGAAAACTAGTTCTATGTAATTTCAAGTTAAAATTCCTTAATTATGCGCTCATCTTTCCTATTCTGTTAATTATATTTTCTTCTAAAGTTGAAAACACAGATCCTGCATTAAGAAACCTATGTTGGAGACTTTCCACTATCTTTCTTCTTTCATTTAAGTTTTAACAAACATCAGAAGGCCACTTCAGACAAAGTGTTTCTCTCCATTAAAGATTAAGAAGCATTTCCTTTAAAAATAATCTCGAGGGTTTGAACAATGGGACAACCAATATATCTTTTCATTATTTTGAATAAATTTCTTGGGAACTGACCTCTCCTTAGTTGAAGCTTGTCTTCCAAGGTAAAACATCTCCAATCTAAGGGATTAGTTTCATCCTAACATGGGAAGGTTCCTTAGTTGGACAAGCTACTAATGGAACAGTAGATTCATCAGTCCATAAGTATCCCACTGGTTTCGTCAGTCCCAAGATAAGCCACTCTTAGTCACATGAGGAGAGCCTTTATGAAAATATGGGAAGGATCTTCAACTAGAAAAACTATTGATAGGATAGTAGATTCATCAGTCCATAACTTCTCAGTGGTTTGCTAAGGCAAGCCACACTTTATGGATTCTTCAGTCCTTAGGAAAACCATCACTTAGTCCCAAGACAAGCCACTCTTAGTCACATGAGGAGAGCCTTTATGCAAATATGAGAAGATTCTTCTACTAGAAATACCATTGACAAGATAGTAGATTCATCAGTCCATAACTTTAGAGTGGTTTCCCAAGGCAAGCCACACTTTATGGATTCTTCAATCCTTAGGCAAACCATCACTTAGTCATGGGAGGAGGAGAGCTCAATATGGGAAGGTTATTCAGGTGGAAAAGGTATTATGGAAGCATATATATCATCCTTGTTAGAGACTTTCCATTAGCTTTCTTCTTTCATTTAATTTGTAACCAACATCAAAAGGCCACTTCAAACAAAGTGTTTACTTCCATTAAAGATTAATAAGTGTTTCCTTTAAAAATAATCTTTGGGCTTTGATCAATGAGACAACCAATCCATCTTTTCATTATTTTGGATAAATGTCTTTGGAACTGACCTCTCCTTAGTCGAAGGTTGTTTTCCAAGGTACAACATCTCCAATCTAAGGGACTAGTTTTAACCTAACATGGGAAGGTTCCTCAACTAGACAAACTACTAATGGAACAGTAGAGTCATCAGTCCATAAGTATCCCACTTGTTTCGTCATTCCCAAGACAAGCCACTCTTAGTCACATGAGGAGAGAATTTATGCAAATATGGGAATTTTCTTCAACTATAAAAACTATTGATAAGATAGTAGATTCATCAGTCCATAACTTCCCAGTGGTTTCCTAAGGCAAGCGAAACTTTATGGATTCTTCAGTCCTTAGGAAAACCATCAATCAATCCCAAGGCAAGCCACTCTTAGTCACATGAGGAGAGCATTTATGCAAATATGGGAAGGTTCTTTAACTAGAAAAACTATTGATAGAATAGTAGATTCATCAGTCCATAACTTCCCAGTGGTTTCCTAAGGCAAGCCACACTTTGTGGATTCTTCAGTCCTTAGGAAAACCATCACTCAGTCATGGGAGGAGGATAGCTCAATATGGGAAGGTTCTTCAGGTGGAAAAAGTATTATGGAAGCATAGATATCATCCTTGTTGGAGAATTTCCACTATATTTATTCTTTCATTTAAGTTGTAACCAACATCAAAAGGCAACTTCATGCAAATTCTTCCTTTCCATTAAAGATTAAGAAGAATTTCCTTTAAAAATAATCTTTGGGATTTGAAAAATGGGACAACCAATTCATCTTTTCATTATTTTCACTAAATTTCTTGGGCACTAACCTCTCCTCAGTCGAAGGTGACCTCTCCTTAGTTGGAGATTGTCTTCCAAGGTACAACATCTCCAATCTAAAGGATTAGTTTCATCCTAGCATGGGAAGGTTCCTTAACTGGAAAACTACTAATGGAGCAATAGATTTATCAGTCCATAAGTATCCCACTGGTTTTGTTAGTCCCAAGACAAGCCACTCTTAATCACATGAGGAGAGCCTTTATGCAAATATGGGAAGTTTATTCAACTAGAAAAACTATTGATAGGATAATAGATTCATCAATCCATAACTTCCTAGTGGTTTCCTAAGGCAAGCCATACTTTATGGATTCTTCAGTCCTTATGAAAACCATCACTCAGTCCCAAGATAGGCCTCTCTTAGTCACATGAGGAGAGCCTTTATGCAAATATGGGAAGGTTCTTCAACTAGATAAACTATTGATAGGATAGTAGATTCATAAGTCAATAACTTCCTAGTTGTTTCCTAAGGTAAGCCAAACTTTATGGATTCTTTAGCCCTTAGGCAAACCATCACTCAGTCACGGGAGGAGGAGAGCTCAATACGAGAAGGTTCTTCAGGTGGAAAAATTATTATTGAAGCATAGATATGATCCTTTTTATGTAGTTCTTTAGAGAAGTAAGCACTAGTGTTCCCAGCCTAGGGACACACTTAGTGTTTCCTTAGCCTCCAAGTACCTGAATATCTCTTTCCCCTATCAAGTAGTTTCCTCAATCCATAAGCTTCCTAGTGGGTTCTTCAGTCCCTATTCAAACCACTCTAGGTGACATCATTAGTTCATGGCAAGCCACTTCTCTCTATCCTCAGCCAACAAATGCTCTTGGGCTTCTTCAGCTGATTTGATACTGAGTGACTCCCTTTGTCCCAATTTTCTTTATTTGTTTTCCTTCCTCTTCATGAGTAATTCTTGTTCCTTTCCCCTGGCTAACTCTAAGCCTTCTTCATCCATATAATCCTCTTACGTGAAAGCCCCTCGTTCTTTTCCTTCTCCTTATCAATAAATCCCTTCACAACCTCCATTGCCATTGTCACAACCGTATCTTAGTTGTTGAATCGTTCACCCTGCACTCTTCATCTTGTCTGTTAGTCTCTAGCTATTGGTTCTTTTGTGTTTGTGTGGTTTTGGGTATGTCCTTACAATAACTCCCTACATCAATCCTCAACCTATCATCCTCTACTCGCTCTTCCCTTGCCAACGTAGCCCACTCTTGTATTTAATTTTGTCCTATTTTCCTTGTGTGTTCACCCAAGGAGGTATGGTGGTTGTCCTCTTCTTTTCCAACCTAATTAAAACATGTCATCCTATTAAAGGAAAATACTTCATCCTGCATGTTGAAATTAAATATTCCAGCTTCCTAAATCAATCTTCCTTCCCCAAGTTGTGGAATATGCGTCCTAATTTCTCAACCATTTTAATTTTAATAAAAATAATTAAAGTGTTTATGATAGGAGGATAACCCATGGGTTGTCAAAAACCACACCCCTTTGGAGTAACAACATCCTTGGTGTTCTTATTCCTGAACACAAAAGAAAACATGCTGAATTACAACATAAATCACAATGAGATTTATATTTCTAGCTCATTTATATTAATCTTTCACGTACATAGTTTCTTGCTTAACAACTCAATGGTTATAGAATCTATTAAATCAACCATCTTTCAATCACTATTTTTGCAATTTATAGTACTTTTTTTGGACACTCTAATATCTTCAAGTTTTTATTGTTCATCTTTTCAACAAGCTTTATTCACCCTAGTTGGGTAGTTCCCATACATTCCTACACCATTCCATATAATCTTTTATGAGATTCATCATAAAGAAATTGAAATAATTTAAATCTTAACTCTTTCCCTCCTTGTCTTTTAGGCCTAGCCCATTTGAATATCTTCTCATCCCCCAAGGTACTACATTCAACATCGCTAAAATTTAACCACTTAGTGTGGTTTCCAACAATCAGCGTTTTCTTAGACCCAAGGCACAAAACTTATTGTGGTTATCCCACTCCACATAGTATTCAGTAAACACCATCTTCACATATAGTCCCGTGGATGGTTACTCAACCATTCACACGCATGTTATTGTCAAATTCCACTTATCATTTATTCTCAACAGATTCTCATTGTTACACAAAATTGTCTAGTGTAGGGATTCAAGTAGAGAACAAAGAGTCTTAATTCAACTTTTGGAGAGAGATGTATGTGTGTGTGTGTGTGTGTCTATATATATATATATATATATATATATATATATAATATATATATATATATATATATATATATATGAGGTTTTTTAGTTATGTTTCCCTCTATTGGAATAAGAGTGAACTTTTCCAACAACTTCTCAATGGTGCTTCCACCTGTGTTCTTAGCCTGCCCCCTAGGTGACATCAGGTGTTATCAACCCACTAGCCCTAGGGTACCTTAATGTCTCAGAAGTACTCAACTGGAATAGTTTCTAGTTGGTTTATTAGCCCTGAGTGCACAACTAGTGCTCTCTGATTGTCAGCCAACAAGCCTTCTAGGTTTCTCATCCTGACTATCATCTGAGCATCTCTGCTCCACCAAACTCTCTTATCACATGAGCACAACACTTAGGGAAGTATATGCCCAATCCTATGGTCAAGGACTTTAGTTAGTAGTTCATATACCTACTGCCAAAACCATCAAAATTTCCTTGTCATTAATCATGATACAACATGGGCACATAAAATTCACAATCACGTGATAATTAAAATCATCAATTAGCTCAGTCTTTCCCCTTCCCCATTAATTCTTCACATAATTGGGAATCTCATTAGACAACTTATTTATATTATCCCAATCAGCCATTCACATATGCATCATATAAAATTTTAAACCGCCATTCTTCCACAAGAATGATTCGTGACAAGAACTTGTCAGTCCAAAATGGGCATAACTCTATCTATCTATATATATAATATATATATAAATAATAAATATATATATCTATATATATATCATATATATATAATATATATTATATATATAATATTATATATATATATATATATAGATTATATATATATAGATATATACTATTATATATAATATATATATATATATATATCAGGTAAGATAAAGGTTTATAGAAGATCCTTTGGGACATTTTCATGGTTTCCATATCACTGTCCATTATCCCATGGATTAAACCAACCCACTTGGCTACTCCAAGTTCATTGAAACTTAGTAGGTAGCCTTATCGGGTTACCCAAACATGCCAATTGCAATTCTTGTCACTTACATAGTCATATTTTAAGGATAACTTACTTTTCCTACTACTATTATGGTTCTATACTAAAATTGTGTCATACCAAGAAACATCATTGTTCCTTCACTGCATCCTAATACAAGAATACATTTGCACACACACACACACAGATACCAGTCATACAATTTTAAAATTTAAAAAACTTCCTATATCATACAAGA
Organism: Pinus taeda; assembly: GCA_000404065.3. Lineage (NCBI taxonomy): Eukaryota > Viridiplantae > Streptophyta > Pinopsida > Pinales > Pinaceae > Pinus > Pinus taeda. The sequence goes on along the minus strand of APFE031575080.1, from coordinate 6,028 downwards.
TATTTCTAATATTGAGAACAACAATCCATCTATATAATATATATAATATATATATATATTATATAATATATATTAGATAGATATATCTATCCAATTAGAAATAGTTATACTATGCAATACAAGCAACACAGGGATTTTCCCAATCCCTCTTATGTAGAGAGCTTTCACATGCACATTCATCACAAGCGTGTAAGAACATACCACTTAGCCAATAGTGTTTGTACACTATAACAATTATGCACCAAAATCATGGAAGAATTTATACAAAAATAAGGAAATAACAAGCATCCATGGTCACAACAATAGACTATCCACACCTTCAAAATCCTATTAGAAAACACATGCAATACCCTTTCATTTTTCAATAAAATTAATCATACCATAACATCCTTGTAGTAAGCATACAATCCACAATCAAATGTTACAAGTAGTATACAATCATATTCCATTCTGTTGTTGCACTCAGAGCTAGAGCTCCACTCCATCTCCAATGATCTAAGCATTGGACCTACTACTCTGTTAATTATGGAATAGGGTACCAACTTATTCTAAAAGGCATAGTGTTGAACATTTCTCTGACATCACTTTGTAACATACCCCCTTACTAACCATAGCCCACATTAAGGCTAAGATGAGGGAGCTAATATGATGACTTGATCTCCAAATTCCTATTATGGAAATGGGATCTAAATTTTTCGATCTTTTTTTTAACTTCTCAAATTACAAGATAAGCATCACCATCGTGTCTTTCTCATCAATACCTTTCCGAAGATATAAATTTTACCCCAATATGACTTATGGATTGAAATATATGGTTGATTAAACATTTACCTAGTGACCGTTTTCCATGTCACTTGGTTGTGCCTCGTGGCACCCATGTGGAACCCACGTAGTGCCCATTTGGCAATCCATGACATGCCATGTATTACTCTCATAAATTTCACATCATATGTCATCCTTGACTAGGTAATTCTTGCATGGTCCACGTCACCCCCTTGTGGCCCCCATCGGACCCCCGCCCATGGGTTTCAATTTACCATTCGCCATTATAATGCATTTTCCACATAGACCCCATTAACAACCCAAGAATGATGGGATATTAAAGTTAACATTACTTGATGGAGGGCTCTTCGTCTACCACAGAGTATCAACACTGACCCTTCACCCCCCTTCACACCTAACCCCTACGCTCTAGGTCTGTTGCCCAATAATCTGGCATTATGACATTCCCGTTTAGTTCTGGTTACTCTCTCCATCTATTGGTATCCATCCATTTCCCTTCAAAACACTTGGGACATATGTGCACTACCTGATGGCTGGTGCTTGAGACGACAATTTTCCCATAATATGTTGTACACTTTCCATTCTACTAGCCTCTATTTGTTGGCCCACTCCGCTATCACTTTTACAACGCCCTCTGACTTAAAATCATTCTAACATCATAACCTCCACATGGCCTCTATCGAAGTTCCATGTGTCACTCAATTTACTCCCACTTAGCCCTGCAAAAAGGTCAATTTTGAGTGTCATCTTCCATGCCATGAAGGCACCATGTCAAACCCCTCTTTCCATGTCACACACGATGAATCCTTTGCCCCACTATCTTCTCAACCCGTTGTAAATTTGAATTTCTCTATTTTAATAAAATTTGGTGTTATTAATGTTCTCACAATTTATTGGCCCCATGGCCTAAGCAATTCCTCGACCATCAATTGTCGGACCTACCATCCATCCTGGCTCCATCTCCCTAAGCCACATATGCACATTATTTAACCCTCCAGTGGCTTGGTGCCCCAAGGCCTTAGGATGATAACTCCTCCTATCACTTGATAGTTCCAGGTCATGTTACACACACACACACAAACAAACACACAAACACACATGAGTGTGGCCATTAACAATTAGTCGGTTTTTGCTACCCTTCTTGAATTTACGTCTACACATATAAATGTAGATAGATGTGTATTTCTATGATGCCATGCATGACTCTATCAAGCCCTCAACATACAATCATGGTGCCTCTCCATTAGGGAACTACAAGGCACAAGGACTATCCCTCTTGATCTTAATACAAACTGAGTCCATCCCAACAGTGACCTTCTGAGTTATCCGATACAAAAACCAAACTTTGATAACCAAGTTATTTCAATTCAAGCATTCAATTAAATTAATAGAGAGGGCCTCTATTTCATTACTCATGCCATTTAGACCAAAATATAGACATATAATGGACAAAATAATAATCACATTCCTTAGATGATATTCAATAGTAACATCATCCCTCTTTTATCAAGGAACCTCATGTTTTCATCTTAATGTAAAAAATTTAAAATCTTAGTGGATGATATGTAGAAATTGAATACAGGGAAGTAGAAGAAAACATTAACTTATTAGCCCTACAAGAATCAGTCATTGTTCATCAATAGTAAAAAACTTAGCATTATTCATTTACAAAGCAATTTATCTTCCTCGGCTCAATAGAAGAATTAAACCAACACATTGAACCATCATTAAAAGAAGTCATCAAATCGACATAATAATCATATGCATGACATTCAATGCGCAAGAGCTTGAGCAAACACTTATCTTATAAGAGAAGTCTTGAAACCGAGTTGGAGCTTCAACTCACCACCCAACCTCAAATGAGCTACAACCAATATTTCTTGCAACTATCACCCCTTATTCAAATTCTAAAGCTTAAGGAGGAGTTCTAACCCATGTAAACTCAATGTTATCAGCCAAAACAATGTCCCTAAGGTTGCACCAACTCCATCCACTAACTATTCAGGTAATCAAATACACAGGGAATTGTTTTCCTTCAAATGTTCTCCATAATCATGTCATAAAGCCTTAACTCATATAAATACAACACACGTATCCTTTGTAAGCATAGAGAATCACATCTATAATCAAAGGGAATATTTGCATCATAACATGGGGAGGTTCCTCAGATAAACAAACTACTGATAGAACAGTAGATTCATAACTCCACATGTTTCCTAGTGGTTTCTTTAGTCCCAAGACAAGCCACTCTTAGTCACATGAGGAGAGTGTTTATGAAAATATGGGAAGGTTCTTTAGCTGGAAAAAATATTGACAAGATAGTAGATTCATTAATCCACAACTTTCAAGTGGTTTCCTAAGGTAAGCCACACAAAGTGGATTCTTCAATCCTTGGGAAAACCACCAATTAGTCACAGAAGGAGTAGATCTTAATATGGGAAGGTTATTAAGCTAGATAAAATACCATGGAAGCATAAATATCACCCTTGTTACATAGTTATTCAGAGAAGAAAACACTAGTGTTCCTAGCTCAGGACCACATCTGGTGTTTTTGCAACCTCCAAGTACCTGAGTATCTCTATACCCTAGCTAGTAGGTTCCTCAATCCATAAGATTACCAGTGGGTTCTTTAGTCCCAATGCAAACCACTATCAGTTGGTTTGAAAGTTCTTAGCAAGCCACCGCTCTTTATTTCAACCTTAAAACCCTCTTGGGCTTCTTCAACTGGTCTGCTACTGAGAAACTCGCTCTGCACCAATTTTATTTCTTCATTATTCCTCTTCATGAAAAATTCTCATTCTTTTACCTTGCTTTAATCTTGTACTTCTCCCTCCATGAAAGCCTCTCAAATGAAATCCCCTTATTATTTTCCTTATCCTTCTCAAGAAGTCCATTTGTGGCCTCCACTTCAACTATCACAACCATATATCGATTGTTAAATCATGTGTCCTTCACTCTTCCTCTTGTTTTTTAGTGTGCAACTAGTGGTTCTTTTTTGTTTGCTTGTTCATGGGGATGTTGTTACAACAATTCCTAATGCCACTCCTCAGCCTATTGACCTTGTCCCACTCTGCCCCTACTAGAACAACCCACTCTTGTATTTAATTTCGACCTCTTTACCTTGTAGGTTCACCCAAGGAGGTATGGTGTTTTTTGTCTTGTATTCTAGCCTAAATAAAACAAAATCAACCTATTAAAGGTATATATTTCAACCTCCATGTTGAAATTGAATATCCCAGCTTCCTCTAGCAATCTCCCTTACAAGTAAGAAGGAAAACAAGAAGTTAAAATAAAAATGTAAAGGAGTTGGGTAAGAATTATTTTTAGTTGATTTTATATCTATTTCTTATTCAATTTAATACATGTATTATATGGATGCCCAAGAAGGGGTGCAGTTAAGGAAAAAAATTGTGAGCACATAAATATTTAGTAAAATCATACAAATATGTGCGTGCATTGAGTTTCCATGTTGAACAAAAATTAAATGAATGAACAATACACTCATGATATAAAATATGTTCGGTAATGCATTGAGAGATTACATGAAAATGTGGGAGGTATGAAGTAACTGTAGGGACTTCATTTTGTTCATGATTCGATGATTATTGGCACAATAGTTTCTAAGCTTAAGACAAGTGATTAAACCATATAATTTTAAGTTCGTTGATAAGGAACATGTGGTGGAAGGATTGTTTTTTCCTAGTCATTGTGAGATTTGTATGGAATTGTTGATATATGAAAGGAAGTTTTTCATTAATACCTAATGGGTTATGAAAATGGTAAGAAGCCTCCAATTCGTCAATATTACTAGAATCTTTGTGATGTATATATGAATTACTATGATATGATTTGGTCATGACACTAGCATTATGAATCATGATTATACAAATGTTAGGTGCAACGAGTGCATGCTTGCTTGTATGGAAAATTCAATTGCATAATTGAATGCCATGAAATGACATAACCAAATAATATTAAGGAATTTCTGAGTAGTGAAATGAGGGGCATGAATAACTCATCGTGCAAAACAAAGTGGAAACTAATTACTCGTGAATTTAGATATATGTATCTTAATGGAGAAAGTGGTTGTATAACTCTCAGCTTTGACCCTTTGGGTTGTTGGAATAAATGTTTGATTGCATTAATAAATGCTTAGAATGAGTGTGATGAAAATATATAATGTAATGATAGTTCCATTTCAATCTATCTAAAATCAATTGAAAGCTATAGAATTATTATGTGCATAATAATTCTTAGATCACTTCAAGGGATGTTGTAAATTTTGCAATGAAATTCCTTTATGTATGAACACTTACCACTATTTGGCTAATTAAAAGGTCATAGTGTAGGTATAGTGTTGGAATGGTTGCGAGAAAAAAGCCACTATGAGAAATAAAAATATCACCACCTACATTTAAGGAGCCCAACATCATAACTAAAAGTCTTGCATTTGTGAGATCTAGTTTCTGAATGAAGAAAATTTGGGCAATTAAAATTTATAATTTGAAAATTTTGAGCATATCTCATGGGTATTGAATTTTGTGATATATGTAAAATAATGAAGCAAAGATAATAGGAACAAGGCCATTGTGGTGACATCGCAACCTTGTGACACAGTTGATTACCTCACGGGAGCAAGTCATAAAGGGCACATTGATTATAAAACTCCATGATAAATGTAGTGTAATTTATGTTAGAGCACACTAGAAGGGAACTTGACTATAATAATTTAATAATATCTTCAATAATATCATATAGAAAATCCATAGGATAGGTATATCACCCAAGGATTGGGGTTTCCTCTGCCTAGATGGGTGAGTAACTAGTGGCAGAATAAATTTGTCACATGCTTACTAGGATGTGAATATAAGAGGGCCTATCCAATGTAGACAGTGAGATAAACTTGCTACTTGTGGAGGGAAAGGAGGCAAAGAATAACCATACCAAGTATTGGTTTAAAACCTTATCTATTAGAGATTCATCTTATTTTGGAGAAAATCAAATATTCTTATAGAAGGATTACTAGCTAAATAAGAAAATTAATTTTGGATTTGAGGCATCTGTGGTTCATTTCTTTCCAGTTGAATCTCAGAGAATCCATAGTAATAATCATACTTCTCAAAGTTTCAAATCCCAACAGGGATCGATCATCAGGAAAATTTCTGAATGATGATAGAAGAAGAGCTTAGTGAGAAGATAAATAGTAAAAAGATAATTTTATTTTAAGGAGATGAGGTCAGCGTAA
>APFE031575067.1:16540-53007 GCA_000404065.3 Pinus taeda | reverse complement strand
ACTCCCAAATATCCTCAAATAACTTACTTCAGGCTTCTTTCCTATGAAGACCCCCTTTGGTGTTTTCTTCCCCAATGCTCTATGAGGTGTTTTGTTTTGAATGTACACCGTTGTGTTGCATGCCTCTGCCCATAAAAATCTAGGAAAATCTTGGTCATACAGCATAGCCTTTGCAGCCCCAACTATTGTTTTGTTCTTTCGCTCCACTAATCCATTCTATTGAGGATTATACGGAGCTGTCCATTCTCTTTTGATGCCTTCCTTCGTGCAGAAGTCTGTGGAGTCTTTACCTGTGTATTCTCCACCATTATTTGAATGTAGCACCTTGATCTTTTTCCCTGTCGCATTCTCTACGAGAGCCTTGAACTCTCTTAATCGATCGAGGACTTCATCTTTGGTCTTTAAGAAATAGATCCAGCTCTTCCTAGAATGATCATCAATAAAGGTGATGAAATATTCGCCACTGCTAAGAGCTCTAGTTGACATAGGGCCACAAATATATGAGTGTATCAATCCCAACACGCCATTTGCTCCGCTGTCACTTCTAGGAAATGTTGCCTTTGCGTACTTTCCAAGTACATATCTTCTACACACATCATTATGCTTTGTGCTAAGAACTGGAACTCTCGTTACTGTTTCTCTGAGCATCCTAAGTGCTCCATGGTGCAAATGTCCCATTCTCCTATGCCATAGTTCATTCAACTCCTTCCCACTGCTATTATCACTGCTTATCAGTGCCATTGGAGAATTGAGCTGCAACCTGTATAGCCTATTGCTCCAAGCTCCAATCTGTCTCACCTTCTTCCAGCTAGAGTGTTTGACATACACTTTCTTCCCCACAAAATGTACATCATACCCCTTGTCCTGTAACTGGGATACTAAAATTAGATTCATACCCAATCCTGGCACATGCAGTACATTAGTAGCACTGGTGCTGGTTCCTATTTCTATCTGAAATTCTATGGTGCCTCTTCCTACCAGAGTACATTTAGTTTTGTTTCTCATAATGATCGGAAGTCCATCTTCTCCTCCTGATAGCTAGAGAAATATTCTCTAACTCCTGTCATATGAGTTGAAGCTCCACTATCAATATACCAAACACTAGATGATGTCGAACCTGAAAAGCATGCAAACTCATCCTCCAACCTAGAAGATAATTCAGAATCTTCCTTACTATTAATTCTATCCATGATTTTTTGTGCTATTTCTCCTTTCCTTCCTAACGCTGATTTTGTTGCTGCAAAACACTGCGTCCCAGCTGGAAATCTACTCTACAAAAAACTATTGTTGCTCCCTCTGCCCCTGGCAATCCTCGATTTGGAAAATCTAATTTCTCTATCGACTCTCTTAGAGAAATAGACTTTTCCTAAAAAACTGACCCTCCTGGCCAAGGAGACTGCGCAACCTCTGGTGTTTCGAGCAGCTGCTTACGCAGTGCTACGAAGCTCCTTCTCTCTGCAACTGAGCTCTCCGACTTCTATCTGTGCTCTAATACCGTATAAAATTCTGAAACACGGAATCCTACTGCAACAACTGATAATATTTCTTCTATTTTTTAAATTAATTAAACAAACTATTTGCAATTTCCTACGGAAAATATTGAAACATATACACTGCAACCTTCACAAAACAAATACTACGAAAGAAAAAAAATAAATAATGGAAAATTAGAGAAATTCTAGCACACATAAAAATATTGACACAGTTATTTTTAGACAATTGTCCTCGAAAAAACCCAATGCGGAAAAACCGATGCAGCAGATGAGGGTTTCTTTATTGATTTTTCAGCAATAATTCAAGTACAAGAATTCAGACAACAAAATAGAGCAAAAGTACTAAGAGAAATTTAGTAACAAATTTCTCACTCTCCACAGTGACTCCCTAACCCCGAGATGGACCCTCTGCCCATATGCTAGTGTCTTTGCGTCACCCTCTGCGCAGTGCTCTAGTGGACTACTTTTCTCCTCACGTTGTCTCTTGCTAAATTATCTTGCACTTCCCAGACCACTATTGATACCCTCTCTCTCTCTCTCTCCTGCAACTCACCCTCTGGCTCTATCTTCTTCGTTGAACTTCAGCCACTGAGAAAATTGATCTGCTTGGGCAATTGAGTAATTGCACTTGTGTGTTCTCCATCTACCGATCAACTTCTTCTTATAATCTTCTATTGGAGCACCAACGACCAAGATTAAAACATAATCGATGACCCAAATTATTTCCTTGTCGATCCGTGTGAGTTTCTAAAACATTCACACCATGAATTAATTAATCATATTTCCTAAGTTTAGACTTAGGAAATATTAAAAACTGATAAATAAATCTAATTAAGTTGTCTCTAGGTGGAATTTCCATAAATGATTTTTGGGTATTGAAGAATACATATATTCTAGCCTCTCCATGAAATCTCATGGCTAGAACACATACAATGCTACAAAAACTAACTATAGCTCCAAGTGAGCTGTCCAAACTACCTTTGCGCTGGCCTGCGTCACCCTAGCGCAGTATCTGCCACGCTCACCCTAAGTCAGCTGCTCCTGTAGCCAACCTATCTACCACTGGCTGAGAAACTGTCTCTCCGACCTTCTGGAACCATTTCCCAACATCTAGAACTGAAACTCGACTTCTCTCTAGCTAAATCAAACTGCCCTCTAGAGGCTTCCACACAGCCCCTATGTCAACCTCATTGTGGTACTTTTGCCTCTCAGCAAATGCACTCGCTGGATCTAGAAATATTCCTCTAGCCTCACTGTCTCTGCTTTGATCTCTGGCTCTCCGGCAATTGTTGTTGCTCTCTGGAAATCGATATGCCAAGGAAATCGAACTTCTGGTGTTCTAGTGTGTCTTTTCCAAGTGCCTATCGACTTCCTCTTATAATCCACTGTTGGAGCACTGACGATCAAGACTAAAGCTTAATCAATGGCTATGATCCTCTTGGAGTTGATCTGTGTGAGTTTCTAGATGATTCTCACCTTATCTCAATTAATACTAATTAATTAACCATATTCCCTAAGTTTAGACTTCAGAAATATTTAAAAATCGGCTAATAATCTAATTGAGACACTTCTAGCTGGAATTTCCATAAATGATTTATGGGTTTTGGAGATCTCATGCATTTTAGCCTCTCCACCAAATTTTGTGGCTAGAACACATCCAATGCTACAAAAACTAACACTCCCGCGTAGTGATGATTGTGTTCTCTCCAACTAGTGCTCAACAACTCATGTTGCAATTTGTTGCATCCAGTTGCTACAACACCCTGTTTTTGTATCACCTCTGTCATGTTGTTGATGTCTGGCTGTTGCTGCCCATCAACTGTTATGCAACTTTGATGTTGCATCTGTGCTGCTGGTGACACTGCTTCCAACTCTACATCTGCACTACAACTCCCTCTCATTTGTTGTTGATGTAACTGCAACTACTGCAATTGAGAAGCATCCAAAATACTAAATCAACTTTGTTCAATATGATGCATCTGTCTCCCAAGTCTCTGACTGCTACTAGCATCTGCACTATCACTGACGAATCTGCGCTGCTACCAACTTCTCACTGAGCCACCTGCTCTGTTGTCACCACTGCACTGCACTCTTCAGCATCTGACTGCTACTAGTCTACCACTATCACTTTGGTACTAACTGCATCAACTGCCACTGATCCATCCTGCTACTAAATACTGTGGGCCCCTCGTAGCAAGCTAATGATCGATGAGTTGGAATCCTCAAGGATCCTACCCATCTCTGTAGCTCCATGGGGCTAAAACTCCAAGTCACCCCACCTCACTCCTGGAGGTATCACTGCCATCATCGCAAAGTCTTCCTCTAATATGGAGGACAACCTATCTACCTCAACATGTGTTGCCGCATGGTCCTGCTAGTCCTTCTTTCTTAGAGGACACTGGGTACTGTAGTGTCCAAACTTGCCACACCTGAAGCACTTGACTTTAGATGGGTCCTTCTTCTTTCTCTGCTCCCCCTGCCCCTAACTGGGACCCTTAGATGCTAGGGCTACATTCTCCTCCTCCTTCACCACCTTCTGTCCATGGCTAATGTTGCCACTAATGAAACTCTTCAACAGAGCTCGTCCTCCTGCTGTAAATTGGCCCACATTTTGTCCCATCCTTGTAGCGTGTCTCTTCCAAAGATACTTTGGACGAAGACCTGCCAATCCTATGAGACATTATTGAGTGCCAATCGTACTAGTTCTAAAGGTTGAGGCATTGCCCCAACAGTTGAAAGCTGGTCTTAGACTTCCTGAATCCTAGTGAGGAAGAGATCTATGCCTTCCCCCTTCTGCATCCTGATGCATCTCAGCTTCTCCTCTAGGAACATCTTTCGTTGCTCGGAAGTACACTTGTATAGCGTGGCGAGAGCATTCCACATTTCTTTGGTCGCTCCCTTGGCTGCTATATGTGAGACTATATGGTCCCAGAGTCCATCCAGGATCAAACGCTTCACTCGCGCCATCTCTTTCCTATATTCCTTGTGTTGGTCTGCATGCCGAGGAACTGCCACTACATTATCAATGTAGGCTTTCAGGCCATATTCGTCTAGAAGGAAGGACATCTTGGCCTTCTAGATGACATAGTTGGATGATCCATCCAACCTATCCTGATCTCTAAGCTTACGGCTCCCTCTGAATAATGAAATTCTTTTTCCATTTCTGAACTTCGTGGCTGATCACTTACGCTCTGATACCATGTGAAAATTTCATCTTGTAATGTCCCTTCCTATAAGTTCATTTCCACAATTTTGGCATTTTTTGTGACTATGGTGCAGCAATGGCACATAATGCAATATAGTGATGGGTATAGTCACGATTAATGAAGCATGATGAGATGCAGCATAGTGATGATGGGTGCAGCATGGTGCAGCACGGTGGGGTGCAGCATGATGGCGAAATGCAGCACAACGATAGGTGAAGGAGTCACCTTGGAGAATCAGTTGAAGCAGCATGTCTTCAACTGATCTCATGTATCATCTTCTTAGAGATGATCTATGCTCTTATCTAGATAAGTCAAACTGTTGACTTCTATTGTAAACGTACTATCTCTCTCTCTCTGCTGAACTATTGAAGAACATATAAGAAGAATTGATCAAGGGTTTCCCCACATTGGGGTTTGTCCCGGCTAGCACCACATCTTGTGTCCTCCTGTCTTGGCTTGTCTTCTGTGATTTATTTTTATGTTCTATCTGAATTTTACTTCAATGCTAATGTGATTGCTAATCTGGAAAAGATATTGAGCTAACTGTGAAAATTGAAATAAATTTCTTTAAGCATAAAACATACCTAAAATTAACAGATTAGTAGATATATTCATACTTTATTGCTTTTGTCATAAATTAGACTTGTAGTCTTGTTGTGAATTTAAACTTTTTTGTCTTACTCTTCCTAGTTCGGTGTGTACTTAAGTCTTGGTGGTGGCCAAGTGGCCTATTTTGTAAACATTATTATGTGAATTTTGGACATGACTCATGTTGACAGTTGCTCACTTGCTAGATAAGTTACTTGAATGTTTGATGATTTTATCTTCTAAATTTTTGATGTTTTATGATATGCTTAAAAATTTGATGTATGTTTGTAACTGCTAGAATCTAGATGGTTGATGCTCAAATAATTAATCATTGATGTACAATGGAATCATGGATGCCATATCTATCTTGATTTATGTAAAAATATGCATGTTTTCATGTCTTCTACAACTAATTTTTGGTATTTGTATGTCTTTTTAATATAAAATAATAAAATAAAAATATATATATATAAGTGGACGCTTCCGAGACACTTCGCTTCCTAGATTTTTGGGAAATGGTGCTTTCACGTTCCCACTTCCAAAAAACATTTCTGCTTCGTGCAACAATGGTTGGGAACACCTAATAGGGTCATCTATTAACCGCTCCTACCTAAGGAGGTCACACCATTACATATCTAAAGCCCCAACTTTGGAAGAGAAGCCACATATGAAGTGTTATTATGCCTATTTCTTTCAAGCTTTAGTTCACTTGGATACAATAATGACTAATGTACCTAATGATGAAAGTTGCAGCATTGGATATTGTATGTAATTGGCAACTAGTTTCATTTATAGATTTGGGCAACTTAACTGGGTTCAAGGTCCTCCAAAGAGACATTTGACACCCATACGTGATGCATTGAGAGCCATGGAACTCCAAACAATTCTAGAACATCATTCATAGCCATGGGCACCATTAACACCCACAACTTTTGCACTTTGCCTTATATTACAAAGAGACGTATTGACACCCATAGGTGATGCATTGAGAGCCATGGCACTTCGAACAGTTCTAGAACATCATTCATAACAATGGGCACCTTTAACACCCACAAGTTTTGCACTTTGCCTTACATTATTCATGGGATGGTGCACTTCGACCAGTTTTCCCCCAGTCTCATATATATATATGCATATATATATGGTGTGGCAGTTGAACTAGGACCCAAATGAGATTTGTCTCATGCCTTGAGACATGGCAAGGCAGACACCATCTTTAGTGCCCTCAATGTTGGACCAGAGACAAAGATTTTATCACTTGGAGACACATGAGACCTAGTTTTGTGCCCCTAACCCACATTTGGGGGCCACAGGATGATTTGCACCGAGATATAGGGGTCAACCCCTAGATCGTGATTTTAGAGGCCTTCTACACTTTTCATGGCACCAAAAGGTCACAACGTCAACCCCCTAGATGCCCACGTAAGCATGATGTTGTCATTTCAGCTAGCATTTGTGGAGATAAAGTTAAATTTGTAAAAGCTATTAGGTCAGCTTGTGACCTAGGCTTTTACTTGCACATAATTTTATTTAGGGGGCACTGTAGACTAAAATAGGTTATGTTGGAACATATCTATACTGGAGAGACCCCATTTGATCTCTCATCATCATCACACTCAAAATTTCAGCCTCATAGAGGAATTCACACTTATTCTCTTGTGGGAGATTTGGATCTCTTGGATGCATTTTGACATTTAGAGCCTATTATATTTCTTTGAGCATCATTCATAGCCATGGGCACCTTTAACACCCACAATTTTTGCACTTTGCCTTATATTATTCATGGGATGATGCACTTTGACCAGTTTGCCCCCAGTCAACTATGCACATATATATATATATGTGTGTGTGTGTGTGTGTGTGTGTGTGTGTGTGTGCCAATTGATCTAGGGCCTAAATGAGGTTTGTCTCATGCCCTGAGACATGGCAAGGTAGGCACCATCTTCAGTGCCCTCAACATTGAAGAAAAGACAAAGATTTTATCACTTGGAGATCCATGAGACCTAGTTTTGTCCCTAACCCACACTTGGGAGCCACAGGATGATTTGCGCAAAGATGTAGGGGCCAACCCCTAGATCTTGATTTTAGAGGCCTTCTACACTTGTCATGGCACCAAGAGGCCGCAACGCCAACCCTCTAGATGCCCATGCAAGCATGACATCAGCATTTCAGCTAGAATTTGTGGAGATAAAGTTAAATTTGTAAAAGCTATTAGGTCAGCTTGTGACCTAGGCTTTTACTTGCACGTCATTTTATTTAGAGGGCATTGTAGACTAAAATAGGTTACGTTAGAACTTAGAACATATATATACTGGAGAGACCCCATTTGATCTCTTGTCATCATCACACTTGAAATTTCAGCATCATAAAGGAATTTACACTTGTTCTCTTGTGGGAGATTTTGATCTCTTGGATGCATTTTGACATTTAGAGCTTATTATATTTCTTTGAGTTATTCTTTGGATAATGGAAGGAATTCTTTCATGTTCTCTTGTATGTTCTCTTTATTATTGAATATCTATTTTTCTATGTCTGATTTAAGGAATTATTGATTCTAATTCATGGTAAAATTGCACCCTAATTTGTTGAAAATTAATTGAATTTCCATCTAGATGAATATTGCATACATTACTCATGTATAACATGTATTGAATAGTCTTAGTGGTGAACTCATTGTAGCTCTCCCGTGAAAAATCAATTTTTCATTGAGTGGATAAATGCTTGAAATTTGTTTGCTAGGGCATCAAATTTTTGCCTCATTGAAAACAAGTTTAACTAACCAAAATCATCCTAGACTCGATTCTCCCAAGGACAAGGCACTAGTCCAACTTCTTGGTGATCGATCTCATATTTTATCCATCTTTTCTCTCTCTTAAATTCAGTCATTTCAAGGCTAGGGTTAGAAACTAGGGCTTAGGGAAAAATTATAAGGAAGAGGTATTTTGGTGGTTAGAGAGGTTAAACATCAAGTTGGTAGGGTTTGCCATTAAACCTATCTATTTGGTGGGTATCCACTTCATTTTCATCCATAAATTATCTTGCCCTAGGTGTTTGCCCAAAGAGCGAAACCCTAGTTTTTCTTCCCTCAACTTAAGGACTTTCTTGAAGATTTAACCAGCCTTGCCTTAGCTATTATCCATTGTAAGAAACCTTTTCTCCTTGCCTTGACCTTGAGTTCCTCCAATGCTAGTCAAATCAAATCAAACCCTAGGTGTCTTGTGCCCCCCCCCCCCCATTTCCAAGTATCTTCATAGAAAGCGAATTGTTTCCTTGTGAAGCCTTCGACCAAAATTGTGTCTTTCTTGAGGACCTCCTAGTGAGATCATTTCGTACTTTAACCCTAGAATACCATCATAAGTGATATATTTCCTACCAGGACTCCTCCCTACGTAAAGAGCAGGGGGTTTTGGCTATGGTGACAATGGGCCACAGTCCACTACCCCATTGTTGCTTATAGGTCTAGTTCATACCTTGTAGGGTTTCCCTCTCCAAGGCTTGCTAGATTTTGGGGAAACAATCATCATAGTTTTATTGTTGTTCAAGAACAAATCAAGGTTTTTTTCATAGATTAGTCAATGCTTTCGAAAAACACGCTTATTGATTGACTAGGTAAAAGATTAGGAGAGCCTCTATCAAACATTGTAGGATTCTCTTTCCATAGATTAAATGCTTTGAGAAACAAGATCACTGAAGAATTAGGTAAACGATTAGGAGAGTCCATCCATTAGGAAAAGGCCCTAATGCATGCATAACCTATCAAACTACCCTTGCATCAAAGCATTGTTTCCATTTCTAAGAATTGTTTTTCATTTTAACACTTGAAATCAATCATGATGATAAAAGTACAAGACTAATGAGTCAACCATTGTAAGCCTTTGAAACCAAAGAAACTACAACTTGTGGGACATTAGTGCATGCCTGATCATCCAAAAGACTATATTGTGCGCTTTTAATTTCAGAAAGTGAGATTAGTTTCTTTCGATTGTTCAGGTTGTTAAGTCATAGTTTTGTTTCATGCTTTCTTGATTTTGCCAATTTAGCGTTTTAAATTTTAATTTGCTAAATTGCCTACTAGTAAACTTACGCAACTTAGCTCTAAATTTGAGGACAAATAATAATTTTCTATTTCTTGATGTGACAATCATCCAAGCCTAATTCCCTACATATAGTAGTGTACTTCTAACTTTACGAACACCCAAAATGATTAAAATATCATGTCCTAATTTGTCCTAACAAATTAGCCCTCTTGGCTCTACCAATACTCTATCCAAATCTTTAGACCTCCTTCATCACCTTGGACCTTTCTTATTGAATACCCTCAAGTGATTTGCATATAGGGAAGCATCCATTGTGGTTAAATTACCACTAAATCGCTAGAGATAGGTTGTTGAGGTGACAATGGTGGCAAATCCCTTGTTGCCATGAGGTGGATTTGCCTACTGAGGCTTTGCAGTAGGCCTACTAGAATTTGCAGTAAAAGGGACCAACTAAACTCACAAAAGCCTATCTAAAATTGTGTTACTCAACCTTCAGGTGATTTCTTCTAATTGATGGCAAACAACGTTGTTCTTGTAAATATTTAATTTAATGATGATAGTAATAGTAGATGATTATTTAACATAAAAAATTATAATGTTAAAGTTATAATCCCTAAGCCCAATCCTAGAAGTCCCAAGTTGTTAAACTAAAGTCAGTGGTTCCTTGTAATGTCACCACTCCCATAATTGGTCTAGTTGTAAAAAACAAGAAATATTAAGTTAATGCTTCAAAAAAAGCCATCACCCCTTCATATACAAGTCAAGTCAGAGGCTAAAGGCTCATTATTTTAAGAACCTCTTCTATGCTTCTCTTCATGTATTTAATTTTTTTGCGTATAATCAAGGAAGCAACTCCACTAATTTGTTTGTCCTTTCCTAAATCTTTAATTACCCCTGTATCTTATAAGCACCTCTCATTTTGTGCAAGGTTTTGGTTTAACCTTTTATTGAATCCTAATCATAGCCTTTGGAAGATTATTTCAATGATTAATAGCATTTTTTTCCCTTGTCTTGATTTATGATGTTGAATTCTACATTGGTTGCACTTTAGCGCTATACAAGTTAAGAAGAGATTATCTTCTAGTTGTTGAATATATAGCCTTAAAAGATCTTATTCATTGGGTCGGTGTCTTAGCATATAAAAAATATTTGATTGCCCTCTAGGTGCTTGCCTGGTGGAGTAAGTGATTTTATGTTTTCTTTCCTTAGGTTAACTCAAGAAAAGTACAATAACTAATTTAATTGATTATTGTGGACTATTATGCCAAAGTTCTAAGGATAAATTAAAATTTTATTTAAGGGACTTAGATATAATCACAATTGTTGATCTCAAGTGAGGCTTAGGATATAATTCTAGCCATCGATCACCAAGGAGATTAGGGTTAGGGATTTTGGCTTAATGAAATTATAAAATAACACTAAGGAAGAGGTAAAGACATACAATTGTTGAGAAGGTGATTTTCTCAAAAACGAGAGACTCAATTAGATTGAAGAGAAGTGAAGAGAATTTAAGAAGGGAATTTCACGAGAAAATTTCAAGGAAGATGAAGAGAGAAAGAGAGAGGTCGAATCAGTTGAAGAGGAGGGTCGAGTTATTGGAGGAGGGCCAAAATATACATAGGCCGAATTTCTCAAGTGCGCAAGGGTCGTACCAAGGAAAAGAGGAGCCAAATTGCTGCTAAGGGAGGCTAAATTGTTCAAAGGTCGAGTTTCTTCATTAATGTCAATTTTTAAGGGGCAATTTCCTTGAGGATAATTTGCAAAGTAAGGCCAAGTTCCAGATTTCTAGCAGTTGTATTTTCCAATGTATTCTCTGTGGATCTAGCCCCAAATTTTCTTAAGAAATTTAATATGAAGTAATAAAGATGTTAGGCACAAATTTGTTGTCTAGTGTGATTGATTTCCCTATTTTACTTCCATTGCATTTTATTTTTTGAGTTAATATACCAATGTGTTTATTTTATCATCAATTTCAGAAATATTTGAGATGAATATTTTCTGGGTTTTTTAAAAATTGTTGATGTAAAACAGATCTAGTATAAAATAATTAGCATGGTATTACAACAATAGAAACTCTATGGCGAAGATCATATATCACAAAGTTTTTATAGTAATTATTTTTTGCAACTGAATTTTATTTTGTAACAAGGGTTCTGTAGCTGAAATTGATCTTGTAAAATGGCATCATCAACTTTGAAGTATGACAACCGTTTGGAGAGGGCTATAAACTTCAATCCATGGAAGGAGCGGATCACCACAGTTTTAATGGCAAATATTTGTGAAAAATTGTAAGCAAAGAGATTCAAGTTCCTCGAGATGTTACCCAAGCAGATAAACATAAGATAAGTGATATAAAAGCCAGGGGCATCATTTGGGATGGTGTCAAAACATAATCCCTCACATAACAAAGAAGGATGCAGCCTATAAAATGTGGACGGCCTTAACAAAGTTGTATCGAAGTGACAACCAGAACAGAAAGATGGTCCTAAGAGAGAAGATGAATAGTTTTGAGACTGTGGCCTCATACTTCACAAGGATTCAGCATGTGACAACCATAACAAAAGGATGGTGCTAAGAGAGAAGATGAATAGTTTTGAGCGGTGTTGTTAAAATCGCGATATTATCATATAATTGCGATATTTTCAACAAAAAGATAAAATCGCGCTTAATACTCGGAATTATTTTTTTTGCTCGATCACACGTAGAGGACGTGGTCTACCTCCTGTAGCTCCTAGTTCTTCAACTTCTAGAGCACAACAGACTCCATAGTCTACTGCGGCCTGCCAACTCCACCGACATCTACATCTAGAGGGGCAAAGTTAATCACTAGTATTAGACTTTAGTTATTTGGTTCATTTCATTGTATATGACATTATGACTCATGATATGAGATACATTATTATATTTTTTTTTGATATTTTGAGGTTGAGTTGGGACTCAAGAGTCAGGACTTACTATTCAGGACATGATTCACTATTATGTGTGATTTTAGCACTAGAAATGATATTAAACATCTTATATATTAGTTCTTTTATCATATTCATGTGTCAATGTATTTATTTTATGTTGTAGATGGTTTAGATATTAAAAAAATTGAATATTTTTGTACCAAACAATTTTTTCCCGATTATTACCAATTTTTTCCTGATTATTACGATTTTTTCCAATTTTTTCCTCACGTCGATATTATCCCGATAACGATTAGTGCAACATTGGTTTTGAGACTGTGGCCTCATACTTCACAAGGATTCAGCATGTTTATGATGGACTTTCAACTGTTGGGGAAGAGGTTGATGAGATGGATGTTGAAAAAGTAGCACTAAAAGGGTGTACCAACCAGTGGACTACATTTGTGACAAGTATCCTAGCCAAAGATAAGCTTCCTTATTTGGCCAAATTGTGGGACGATTTCACCCAAAAGGGGATTTGGGATAACATGTGGACAATGCAAAGGTGGAGATGAGGAGAACCTTGCTCTTTGTAGGAAAGCAAAGAAGAGCAAGGGTAAAGCCAAGCATAACAAGAGTGTAGGAGCACCTTCACAAGGAAAAAAGAAATGAGCAAATTCGAGTGTTTTGCATGTCATAAGTTCAATCATTATGTCGGATAGTGCCCAAACAAAAAGAAAAGAAAGGGGAAGACAACAACAACAACTACATTTGCACAGATAGATGAGTTGGCAAAAAAAATCAAGAAGGAATCTACTCTAGTATCTTGTTTCTTTGGAACCACTACAAGAGGGGTATGGTTTATGGACAGTGGAACATCTCGTTACATGACTGAATCTCATGATATCTTCACCAGTATGGACAAGAAGCACAAAGATATAAATGTGGAGCTTGGTGACAACACCAAGTATGTACCAGAGGACATTGGTAGTGTTAAATTTCCTTGAAACTCTGCAACTACTTAGATGAATCACTGAAAACTAGGCAATTGAAAACTGAAACCAAATTTACTTTCGCCAAGATACAGAGTTTCTTAACAATTTATAAACAACAAAATTAAAACACCAAAGATAAAAAACAAATCACACAAACTGACTCGCTTGTTTACTTAGGAAAATCTACTTCCTTGGTTATGGTATTTTAAAGATTTTTCTTGAGCAATTAGATCTATTACAAGGCAATTTGTCTATATGAAAAAGTGTTATGCTTCTTGTCACTAATCTCAGCTAATACAACTGATCTTGGCCTGCCTTGATCACTGCTTGATCTTGGCCCTATCGATACAATTGTCCCCCAGTTGAATACTCAACTTTCCCTTGTGCAAGTCCCCTATTTCCTAGTGCAAGTCCTCCTATTTACTTATGCACTTGTGCCTCTTATTTCCTAGGACACAATCTCCTAAATACTTGTGCACTTATGATCTCCTATTTCTTAGGACATAAGTTCTCTGCGCTCTCCACAATCAAAGATGAATTCACAAACTCGTGAATTGTCTTGTCTCATAGACCTTGTGAACAAAACATGATTTTTTGTGCCTTTGTCCTCCTCGTTATAGACCTAATTCGAGCATGCAAGGGGCCTCGCTCAATTTAGAAGATCAAGTTCTAATAGCAAGTTAACTGAGAGTGATACTCTTTTTCTCTCCAACCAACACTTGGAGTATTAACTTGCTCTTCCTTCAATCAACACTGAAGACTAACTTGTTCTAATTGAACTTGTAACTTCCACCTCATTCTCTGGTCAAACTGATGAAGACTCCACTTAACTGAAGCTCCAACTCTACGCATGCAAACTTGATGATTATTCTCGTAAACTGGAAATAGACTCATCCTAACTAAAGTCTAACTCATGAGCTCGCACTCATACTGAGAGAAGGACAAACCGAGGTCTTCACTAAGACACAAGCCAAAAGTCCTTTACTCGCTACATTTTCAACAAGCAGCATATAGCCAGACTTGAGGAATCTTATGGGGGTGAAGGAGGTAATGTATGTACCTCCATTGGAAAAGAATTTACTCTCAGTTTTGGCCATGCAGTGCAGGGTACTTGAAGTCGAGCCAAAAGGGGTTGATCTTAGTGTGAGGCAAGTTATAGGCAACAAGGAGAATATCTTTTATCTTTTGAGAGGATAGCGAGTTAAATCCCTATTACATATAAGTGACAATAAGAGTGGGATTTGGCACATGAGGATGGGACATCTACACTATAGGTATCTACCATTAAAACAGGAGATGATCACTAGTTTTTCAGAGTTTAGTATAGAGCATGATGGTGTGTGTAAGAGATGTCCACTTGGAAAGCAAGTCAAGGAAGCATTTCATAGCAGTGAGACCAAGTCAAGTGTGGTGGATTTGGTGCATTTTGACATTTATGGTCCTAAGTGGAGTTTATCTCGAGGAACAAATATTTTGTGACATTCAAAGATGACTATTGTAGGAGGACATGAATTTACTTCCTGAAGACCAAGGATGAGGTCCGTAATCGATTTGAAGAGTTCAAAGCTCTTGTAGAGAACCAAACTAGGAAGAAGATCAAGGTATTGAGATCAGACAATGGAAGTGAGTATACCACTAAGGAGTTTAAGGATTCTTGTAGGAATCAAGAAAGAGCTAACAATGCCTTACAATCTATAGCAGAATGGAGTGGCAAAGAGAACGAGCATGAATATAGTCGGAGCAGCCAAAGCCATGATCCATGATCAGGAATTGCCTATATTCTAGTGGGTGTTAGCATGTAATTTGGTTCTATACTCGCAAAACAAGAGTCCTCACAAGGTAGTGGAGGACATGACTCACGAGGAGTCTTTTACAGGAGTGAAATCAAAGGTGAGTCATCTGTGCATCTTCAGTAGTCCATTTTATGTCCACATTCCCTCAAAGAAGAGGACTAAACCGGAGCCCTCATCAAAGAGAGGAATTGTTTTGCATACAGTGAGACTTCAAAGGCCTGCAGGGCCTACATTTCGAGACATAGGAATATAGTGTTGAGGGATATTAGATTTGAGGAAGGTAGGACCTTTAAGAGGTCACATGGCACAAATTTAGCAATGGCAAAGGATCATGAGTGAGAGGCTCAAAAGGCTATGGAGGGACTAGCAACAAGGACACAACCTTTAGATCAAGAGGAGCGAGAGATTCCTTCAAAATATATTAGGAGGCTGAGATAGGCTAAGCAAACATTGAGGGATGTTGAGGAGAATGTGGAGGCTCCTAGTAGCACTTTTAGGGAGAGTAGACCACCTACCATATTTTGCAATTATTTGGCCTTAATGAGCAGCATTAATGAGTCTAAGCCTTCTACCTTTAAGGAGGCAGCAAACCAATAAGTTAGGAGGGATGTCATGGTGGAAGAGTACAATTCCATCATGAGGAATGATGTGTGGAGAAAGTTTCGAGGCCTGAGAGGAAATCAGTTATCACTTCTCAATGGATCCTCAAGGCCAAGCATGCAACAAATGGCAGTGTTGAGAAGTACAAAGTGAGTTTCTTAGCAAGAGGGTTCTCCCTAAACGAGGGATTATGTGTCATTTTCTCACTCACACACACACACACAACAGTGTCTAACATTCCCAAGCAATTGGAAAATGTACTTTCTCTTGAATTTCCATCCAACACAAGTCCTTTAAGCTCTGTCAAAGATAACTTTTCCATTTGATAAAATGAAGCAAGAGAGTTGGGTGCATCAAAAGCAAGCTGACCATTAACATGAATTGCAACACACATACCTTGTATCTATTGTAAGAACAAAATGATATCCGAAGCATAAGAATCTTTTACTGGAAGGGGTTAGCATAGAAAATAGATGTGTATTTTAGATATTCTTAGAGATTTGCCTTTCAGCAAGCAGAAAATATTTTAGCATTTTATTTTTAGGTGGATGGATGATAATGAACAGCTATGGATAATACCAAGTTGTTTTGGAATATAATGACTAGGTATGTTCAAACTTCAGATAATGTTCAGACGTGTATTTTTTGAGGGAAGATATTTTTAGGGGTTAATAGGAACGTTGAGCAAAACTACCTATTTAAAGGGTTCAAATAAATTCTTCAGAATCTATGTCAACATATTACATAGTGTATATTTAATGAAGAAGTGGTTTATGAAACAAATCGTTTGGGTTAATAGCCCCAAGGGTTAGCTTGATCAGTAGATGCTCTTGTGCAATGCCCATAGATGTCTCAGGATCAATTCCCATCATGTCCTTTTGGGTTACCAGCAACTTCTGCGACCAATGATCAATCCTCCTCTCTGAAAATTCTGGGGATGAAGGGAGAGTTCTCAACGAGGACATGCCTGGTACTAGTGTCCCCATTCTTTGCTAAGTGTGTGAGGGTAGAGTGAGATTATTTCCTCAGGAAAAGAAATGTTGTTCAGGATTAGTAGGAAAAGGCTATGCAAAGATCCCTATAATTTTTTTGATAACTTTCATTGACTGATCTATAAAAAATAGAATTTGGTGTTTCGAAGCATATAGGGAAAGCCTATGTGTGGTGTAAAATGTATGCTGCTAGAATGATAGAAGATTAGAAAAAAGAATCATTCATCCTACAACATGGGGAGATGTTATTGAGGCAGTGAAAGAGAAATAATGGCCTTGAGATTATTGCAATTTTATTCAATAATAACGAAAGTATAGGACAAAAGCCAAATGACTCAGTTGTACAGAGTAGACTATTTGGAAAGATTTGACAGTTTGGTCACCAAAATGAATTTGTCTAAGGGTCCTCAAAAAGTAGATGCTAGATTCATGAATGGGTAAGGAGATGGGGATTATGAACCAACAAAACGATCTTAGATAAAGGATCAACAATGCTCAAAACAAAGTCTCGGACATGGAGGAAGGCTCATGAATGATCAAGGACATAGAGACAGGAACCCACCAATTTGTCATTGGTATTGTGCTAATGATGGCCATAAGTTTTGGGAATGTCCTAATGATGGTCATCAATGTTCAGTTGCTTTCAATTCAGGATCTTATCTAGATATAGTTTGATGTGATAATTTTGAATTTTCCAAAAACTGCTTGTCAGATACTACTCAGAAGGAGGCCATGCAATATGATCTAAGTATTGTTTGTGAAGAAAGAAGTTATAGTTTATACATATTATTTAAGAAATATCATAGATGACATAATCTTATGCCAATGAAGGATGACAAAGCCATGCTTCCAGCACATGTTTTCAGGGCAGTTGTCGAAGAATCTAAATAATGCTATCTTCTGTTACCCGTCTTTCACCAGGGGCACCCCAAAATTGTTGACAAAGGGCCACGCCATTTGTAAGCCCAAAAGTGTTCAATCTATGGCCGTGCAAGCCATGTGGGATGAACTGTAAAAGTGTATACTAGTTCCCCTTGGGTGGACAATAATGAACAGTCCTCTTAGTTTGATCTTCATGGTGCTTGGTTTAATTGCCTTGCTAACTGCCCCCTGGTGAGTGGTATTCTCCCTACCTTGATGAACATGATTATGTCATGTGTTGGTATTGAGGCATCACAGAGGTTGATCTATAAGCACAGACACATGGGTTAAGGGAACACTTGCTCTAGTAGACTGTTTGGAAAGATTTGACAGTTTGGGCACCAAAATGAATGTCCAAAGGGTCCTCAAAAGGCAGATGCTAGATTCATGAATGGGTAAGGAGATGGGGCTTATGAACCAACAAAACGATCTTAGATAAAGGATCAACGATGCTCAAAACAAAGTCTTGGACATGGACGAAGGCACATGAATGATCAAGGACATAGAGATAGGAACCCACCAATTTGTCATTGGTATTGTGCTAATGATGGCCATAAGTTTTGGGAATGTCCAAATGATGGTCATCAATGTTCAGTTGCTTTCAATTCAGGATCTTATCTAGATATAGTTTGATGTGATAATTTTCCCAAAACTGCTTGTCAGATACTACCCAGAAGGAGGCCATGCAATATGATCGAAGTATTGTTTGTGAAGAAAGAGTTTATAGTTTATACATATTATTTAAGAAATATCATAGATGACATAATATTATGCCAATGAAGGATGACAAAGCCATGCTTCCATCACATGTTTTCAGGGCAATTATCAAATAATCTAAACAAAGTTGTCTTCTGTTACCCGTCTTTCACCAGGGGCACCCCAAATTTGTTGACAAAGAACCACACCATTTGTAAGCCCAAATGTGTACAATCTATGGCCTCTAAGCCATGTGGGATGAACCATAAAAATGTATATTAGTTCCCCTTAGTTGTACGATCATGACCAGTCTTCTTAGTTTCATCTTCATGGTGCTTGGTTTAATGGCTTTGCTAACTGCGCCCTTGTGAGTGGTATCTCCCTGCCTTGACGAACATGCTAATGTCATGTGTTGGTATTAAGGCATCATAGAGGTGGATCTATTAGGACAGACACATGAGTTAAGGGAACACTTGCTATATTAGCCTTGCAAAGGTGATTGCAGTGTTGCACTATATCAGGGTAGAAACACCCATCTTATTGTTGTCTTAAGTGCACCTATTTTTTATTCCCTGTGTGGACCATTTCTCTTATGTATGTATGCACACCTCTTTGGCCGTGCCGCCATGGACATCATGCTTCAAGGTAGTCTCACAATTTACAATGATTTTTCCCTCAACACAACATTTCACGTCTCCAAGGCAGGGGAGGAGGTCTATTGCACTCTCCAAGGCAAGACAAGTCATCTCCAAGTGAAAGCACCCAAAACACCCTCTCCAGAGTGCCTTTTCAAGCATTATTTCATCATTAAAGACAATCCGATTTCTCTTGGGGCAGCCGTGAGGGTTAAATATAACAATGCAGCATCTTATGAACAAAGCAAGGGTTACATCGAGTGAGGAACACTCCTATGGAATAAGATCAAAGGAACAAGAAAGCAAATTAAGCCTTAAATCACAAAAGCAAGAAGAAGTCATCCACCTTTATGTAGTTGTTGAAGATCATAAAGTCAAACCATGTGAACGTTGAGCATAATGAGGGGAACATTGGACTTCACTGTCAAAACTCACTTCCATATGCCTTGCATGAACAAACATTTAAGGAAGAGAGTTCTTTCCAAAGGTACTTTTAAGAAGTGATTACAATCAAAGTCAAATCAATGAAGAAGATGAATGGATTCTAGAGTTTGTGCCAACAATGGCCTATGATGTGATGTCATATGGTCCTGTCAATGCAGCTAGTAATTCATGCAACTTA
This sequence comes from Pinus taeda, assembly GCA_000404065.3. Classification (NCBI taxonomy): domain Eukaryota; kingdom Viridiplantae; phylum Streptophyta; class Pinopsida; order Pinales; family Pinaceae; genus Pinus; species Pinus taeda. The sequence continues at coordinate 33,541 of APFE031575067.1, read as the reverse complement.
TGAATAAGGTATACTTCCATTTATTGTCAAGTAATTTTTAAATGAATGCTTCCTTTAACTATTAATATAAAAGTAAATGTACCTTCCAGTGTTTTATACCATAAAAAGCAGGTTGCTTGATCATCCACCACAAACCAAATCAGATTTGAGCAGTGTTGGTACCAAAAATCGCCCATCAACAAATCACACCCACTTGGGCATTAAACAGTCCATACACATGTCAAATATATTAACACATTATGGAAAACAAAGGATGGGCCAGCTGGCCCTAAAAACACACAAGTCCAAGCTCCACAACTCAAGCAGCAGTAGGTATGAGTCCAGCACCAAGGAGGGAATCATCATGACCTTTGAGCGTCAGCCCCTATTGGCAAGTTTATTATTATTTATTTACACGTTGTTCTACTATTCTAGTGTACACTAAAACTCCAGAGAAATATTTCATGCATTTATGAGCTCTGTTTGACATTTTGCAAGAGGGGCAATTATTTCTGAATATACAAAAGACGATATTTTCCCAACGCAGTTTGGCACATATTGATAATTGGACACATTATTTCATAAAATGAATTGACATAAACCCCCAGGTGAAGTGAAGGCAAACATGGATTGACCAGCTCTGCATTGTTTTTGTGTGTGTGCCACATTTTCATGAACATGTGAACTTTTCTCAAAAGTTCATCAAAAATTGGAGTAAGATTGCTGCACCTGGAACTTCTATGGTCAAAGCAAATAAGGGGTTTTGTGGTCATAGCCTGTAGGCAATAGAAGAGACCTATCAAACTCTCAAAAGATGTATAGCAGAAGCTCCAATTCTATCCCTTCAAGATTTTAACAGGGTTTTTGAGGTCGAATGTCATGTATCATTTTTGGCTCTTACCAATACTTACCAGCATCCCATGACAAACCACAGAGAAATGTTTAATGAAGAAAAGAAGAAATACTGCATTTTGATTAGAAATTATAGTGAATCATAAAAAAGTCTACCTAATTGGAGGAATTGGAAAGATCAAGCCTTTAAGTATTGGCATAAAACAGGTTAAATGGTAGTCATGCCAGATGATTAAATTAATTGCAAGGCTAACTTTTGATCAAGTACAGAGTAGGTAAAGCAAATGCATCAAGTCTTTGGAAGGACTTGTTGATATACAACCAATTATAGGTGATAGGACTAACTTCTTAGAATATATGTTGCAGGATAGAATTTTATTCCATGAGAAGCAATTGTGTATTCAGAGAGGTACAGTGAGGGAAATACTTATAACTGAGGCACATATTAGAGTTCTAGTTCATTTCAAAAAGGACAAAACCCTTGGGCAATTGGAAGAACATCATTATTGGTCAAGCATGACCAAAGAGGTTATTGGTCAAGCATGACCAAAGAGGTCACTATATAGGTGAACAAGAGTTGCATTTGTCAAGTTGCCCAGGGTAAGCAACAAAATATCAGTGAGGACCAACCTTCACCAAAACCAGATAAATCATGGCAACACTTAATCATGGACTTTGTGGTGGGGCTACAACAAACTTAAAGAGGTAATAATATTAAATTTTTAAGTTATCGATAGCTTTCCTACGATGTACATGTTAGATATTGTAATAAACATGGAGATGCATCACACATTGTAAGTTATTTTTCAAGGAGGTAGTGATTAATTTTAATGTAACTCTCTTTATCACCTCTGGCAGGGACACCAAATTCTTGGGCTACTTTTGTTGAACAATATGCAAGATGTTGGAGATGCATCTTTAATTCATATCACTGTCAAACTGACCGATAGATTGAAATAGTGAATCCACCACTTGGGAATGTGTTACGATGTATAGTCCAAGACCAATAAAGATGAACTTCTTGTGTACTCACACTAAGTTTGCTCGTAACAATTTTGTTAATCTTGCTACGGGATATTCAACTCTTAAGATGTAATAGAGACACACTGACAGAATTGAGACCTCTGCCAGTAGATGCCAATGTTTCTAATGAAAATTTTCACAAGGTGTAGTGTACTTCCTAGAGGAAAAAAGAAGAAACATTAAATAAAATAATGAAGTCTACAAGTATAAAACCGATATGAAGAAAAGAGAAACAATATCAAATAGGTGATATGGTGATCATATATTTATAAAAATCTCAGTTCCTGAAATGCCAATATAATAAATTAAAATAAGGAATTCGGCCGCTTGCAGTTTTGCGAAAAATGAACTACGATCCTTATATTTTGGGTCCGCCAAGAATATCAGATGTCTCTCCAATTTGAAGTATCTTCACCCGATAGGACCATGCAAGGGATGAAGGCATTGGTGTAGCGATAAAACTACAGCCAAGTTGAGTTAAAAAGGTTTGCTAGGTTTGCTCAAAAAGCCATTTAGGACAGTGGAAAGAACTTTGGCAGTAAAAGTTGACTGCAGGACCATCATAGCAAAGATAAAGAATAGTAACTATCGGAATGGAAAAACCCACTGATAGATGATGTCATGTTAGCCATTAAGGCCAAACTAAAAAGGCTTGCACCAGAGATGGTGTAAGAATTTCATCGGAAGATTATATTTTCTGTTTTGAATCAGAAGGTTCAAAACTTTCTAACAAAGAGAGCTTGATGGAGAAGCATATCCAATTTCTTCCTAGAGCAGGATGAATCATGGTTACCAAGTTCAAACTTTGAAAAGTCTCTTGGTTTCAAACGGGAGAGATGTAGAAAAGTTCATGATTTCAAAAAACGCTCAGAAAGAGTTTAGGAAATATGGAACATACAAAATTTTACATATTACTCAGAAATTCAAATAAAACAGAAAATGCATAAACATACACAATCACAAAATAATAATTCCAAATGCAGACAGACATAAATCTCAGTGGCATTGTTGTCAATTGGATCTACCTCCGGCAGTTGAGAGAAAGAAGAGTTAAGAAGAGTTATCCTTCCCAACCAGGTTCAAATCCCGACTGTGATATGTTCACACTTTGTGAGCCATGAGAATCTCACCCTTGCCTACGGGCTTGCAGGGTGGGGTGCATAGTCTCAGTAACCTAATTACCTTTGCTAGAATCGGAGATTCGAATTCGGAGTCTGGCCAAACTCAGTAACTATAGAATGAATCTAGGGGATACATGCAATGAAGCGGTGATTTATAGAAGACTCGGATCAAAATTTCCTGAGATATGTGCATGGTTGGATTCATCGTTCTTTGTTTAGTTTTATGATTCTCCCCTGCATTATTGTACAAACAAAACAAGTTCAAAATACTCTAGTCTGATGAACTTGGCAATTAAGAGTGCTCACCCCAGAAGAATACAAGGATGCGTTAACTCCTCGAAGACGGCACCAAATTAGTACACGTGGCATTAGCATTGGTGCATGCTACATCACGTGAACTGAACCATTCCAAGGACATTGAACTCGTAACCAGAACACGACTCAGTCTTAATAGCAAATATGCATTGACCAAGATGAAGTATCATCAAATCCTATCATAAAAATAAGGAATGGCAGAGGAATTCACAGAGCATTTCCACTCAAATTAAAGCGGATTATTACAACTGATTTTCCACAAGCGTTCAAGATAGCCAGCTGTGAGAATGCACTTTAAAGGTACTGGACATAGATGAAGAGAAAAGTGAAGACTAGACAAATCTGTGGTGAGGTAAAGAGATGATTTTGCATTGGAATAATATGCAGACAGAGATCGAATCTGGGACTGAAAATAGCGATAACACATCAATTTAACGAAAAAATAGAGCATTGGAATCAATTCAAATATCTTTCTTCCTGTGATAGGCTTGTCCGGGGAAGAAGAAGATGTCGTGTGGACATGAAATCCAATCGCCCATTGAAAATTTGGGCTGCCTTTGGTCGATTATCTAGGGGTTTTAAAATAGGGTTCGTGGGGTTTTGACTGTGAAGATCGATACGACCTTTTTGCAGTATATTTAGGAAACGCTTTGTGTGGGGTCACTCTTCCATTGTTTGGCAAGAGCTAACCAGCCTGCCATAGGGCATTAAATCCCTGGTTAGCTGCATGCCCTATAACCCGATAACACACCGTCATTATTTTTCATTTATCTCTTGTTATAGGGTTATTAGGGATGCAGCTAATCAGACATTTAATGCCCTATGGCAGGCTGGTTAGCTCTTGCCTCATTGTTTTGCTATTTTTAGGCTGATAGGCCTTCTTATACATCAACAATTGTCAACACTCTTAACCTACTCCGTTGGATCACGTGAAACACTTCCAACCGTTGATTTGAAGTATCACTGCTTTTTCCAAATATCCATTGAGTTGATTAGTGTTTTTTCCCTTTTTTTTATCACTCTTTAAGATATTTAGGACAATAGGCCTTCTTATACATCAACAATGGTTAACACTTTTAACCTGCTCCGTTGGATCAAGGGATTGTGACTGCTTTTTCCAAATATCGGTTGAGTTGCTTACTGCTTTTTCCCATTCTTTTATGTCACTGTTGAAGATATTTTTACTGTTTTTTCTCTGTCAGTTGTTATTGCTATTGTTGTTCTTCTTTCTTGGCTTTTGGCAAGCATTCTTCCCTGGGTTTGGGCAAGCACTTGTAATGTCTATCCTAGTTACACATCCCACGATAACGTCTATCCTAGTTACACATCCCACGATAACAAGGAACGGGTGAGTTACACATCCCACGATAACAAGGAACGGGTGAGTTGTAATGGATCCCAGTACAGTACATTTAAAGAACGCTAAAAGTTAGCTGTAATTTTGAGATCAACATAAAAATACTTTTCAAGTAGCCAATAGTTCACAGAAGGTTCACACAAAGGGCTTCTGGTAGATTTCATCAAATGGCAACACCGCCTGCCATGATCGCCCTCAGTTCTGATAAGATAAACATGAATTCCAATCTGTAGAATGCCTCAACTGTACCATCTTATATTACTGTTAAGAAGATGAAGATGAGAAGAAATCCCCAAAAAAGCAGCAGCATTGTCGGAGCTCAATTGGTACAGTTTCAAGCAAAGAGAAGGATGGATGTTCCATTTAGACAAGGAACTAGGAAAGGAGAAGATTATATAAAAGAAACAGAGAGGATAGTGAAGATTACATTTCCAGATTCTTCGAGGGTTAACTATTTGGGTGACAATCTCTGGCGAGCTCGTCTGAGGCCTGTCACATTCTTCACCGTTACGGCCATCCCCTTCTGTGATGTCAAGTGAGTTCATTCATGTTTAAAAGCTTCTTAAACATCACCCAATTTCAATTTCTTTGTTTTTTCATCTTTTGAAAGCGACCAAATGTAATATCTACATGGGGTTCTTTTCAAATTTGGAATTATTGTAAGCTATTTCTGTGAAAAATCTGCGTTGCAGGGTTTTACACACAAACAACTCCCTCCAATTAGCATCCAATAGATTGATTTTAGATATAAAAGGTCTTCCAGGTCAGAATAATGGATTCGATTTCCAATTTAATTTGCAAGGAGAGCTTCTTGTACACAGGGAGTCATCTTCGGTTTTAGAAAGTGAGCAGACTCCCAGCTTCAGAGGGTGGGTTACAATGGGGTTAGATGCGAATCTGCCATTACCCTTCTCTTTGATGCCAGATTATATTGTTCTCCCGGTTGGGAATGGTATCTTGGATCAAATTTTAGGGGCCATGGAGAGAGAATTGTCTTCCAGAATTATAAGGGATTACAACAGTTGGTGCCATGTTTCGACTCAGCTAACTGTTACAGTTCCACAACTGTCCACTCCATGAGTTTTTTACTTTTCTAAATTCTGAGTTTGAGCATATCAAAATGTATCACTGTTTGGTATTTTAGTGAACATAATGTATATAAATCGAATGTTAATAGAGGTTAAATCTTTTCTGTACTTTTGAATCACAGGACAAAGTTGGTCGAAATACATTGAATTTAAAATATTAGTTAGTCCCATGAATAACACAGATACATCTCAGGGTAACGTATTTGATATCAAGAAATTGAATAACATGGCCTTGGAGTGTTGGTGATGTTCTTTTGTTTTCCATTTAATGCTACAATAGTCTTAGCTTTTTTATATCTATAAAGACATTAGATCTCTTCTGATGCAAATTTGATGCACCGAGGTTTCTTTTTGAACATTTTAAAAAGTTTCAGACAACGTTCGATACATTTCTAAATTTTGCATTACATTCTAAAATGATTAAAAAAGATAGAACATTTTAAAAAGTTTCAGACAGCATTCCATCAGTATACTTTTAAGTTTCGCATTACATTTTAAAATGATTTAAAAAATAGTTAGATGTTAGAGTGGTTCAGATAAATTTGACTTGGTCAAGTTGACTTGTGGTTTTCATGTTCTATCTGTATAACAACTCATAGTTTTATTTATGGTATTGTTCTCTAATGTAATTTATTTAAAAACTCAACAAAATCAATAATGATTATTATTCCCAACGACTATTAAAATCGAACAACAATGTCTTTAAACACATCCACTTCTCTCCATGGTTTGTAATCCTAACACTAACGCCAAGATAAGATAAGTTGCAATATCTTACTACTCATAATTTCAGTTGCAACATCTTACTAATCATAATTTCATTGTTTTGGTACTGTGTAATCGATATTTTTGAAACCAGTATGTGTGTTATCCATCTCTCCTTAAATTCAAAGTTTAAGGCAGTTTGTGTGTTATCCATCTCTCCTTAAATTCAGAGTTTAAGGTCAAACTAAATGCAGATATATTATGATCTCATTGACATAAAACATATCAATATATTTTTATTTTACTTCACATTTGGTGAAAGTCCATGGAAGCCAATATATCCTTTTAAGGATTTATTTTATTTTGGGCAATATATTGACTAGGTTTAATTTGAATAATTGAAGTATTATAATATTTATTATTTTGAACCAAAATACAATTCTTTCAATTTAACATTTCTATCGGCGTCTCTTTGCACCTTTTGGGGCAATTGCTAGTTATTTTGGTTGGGGAAGAGTGTTTTTTTAATAGTCGGATAATTTTTCATATTTCATGGAACTTTGATTTCTGGATTTTTTTTAATGGAAGGTTAGTTGTGGGATTTTAAATATAAGTAGATTTTTATTTTAATATTTTGTTTTGATGGTTGGTTTATTTTATATAGTGATATAAATGAAATAGGTAATGTTTATAAATAAATAAATAAAAATTGTGCGGAGTTGTTTTAATAATTTAGTATGAAAAAGATGAGTCACTAAAAATATTGAAACAATAAATTAAATTAATAAATTAAAAATAGTAATAACAAAAGAAATTAATGTTGGTTATAATTAAAATATTTCAATTTACACTTAATTTTATATAATTTTATATAGAGGTATAAATAACTTTGAAGTAAAATAATAATAATGTGTGCCTTAATTTTACATCATAATAATAATAATAATAATAATAATAATAGAAATTAAAATACTTCAAGTTGCATCTTAATTTAACATAATTTTATATAGAGGTATAAAATAACAGGAAAAATGGAAGTAAAAATAATAATATTTTACCCTTTTTTTTTTGTAAGTGGAGGTAGTACCATTTTTTTCTATTTATGTTAAACAAAGAGACCGGATACATCGTTTTGGTGGCCTCAACCTGCCCCGTAGGGAAATCAGGTCTGTTGGCCACCTTAGTTTGCTATAAGCATTCCAAAAAGAAAACTTGACAAGTCTTTCCATACTGGCTATATGCACTATACAACTGAAACTAATTATTAAGCTACTAGTTTTCATACAACTGTAAAAAGGAGAAGTTCAAAAACCACGATAGAGCCTCAAGAAAATCATTCCTTTTTGGTTCCCGTATTCTGGTTCGTATCCATGGGGATATCCATTTGATCTTCCTGGCTAGGGCCAGTGCCAACCATCCTGGATAGTAATTGAGACATCTCCTCCAATTTGTTATTCTGTCTGATCATGATGACTTGGAAGCTTTTCATTTCTTTCTGCAAGTTTGGCATCCCGTTGGCGATTTCCACCATTTCCTTCACTACTTGTTCTAGTGCTTTTGCTGGGAGGCGTTTTAGAACCCAATAAATATGCAGAGACTCCCTGTACAAGGTCAGCCTTCCCCTCGTATTTCCTGGATCTCCAACCATTTCTGCCCGTTCTTTTGTCTCTGATTCCGACTGTTCCTCCAAAATGCTGGATTCCATATTTTGGATGATACGACGGATATCCTCATTCGTGCCTTCCTGGTAAGCTCGTGCCGCTTCCTGAACCACCGTCAGGGTAGACCTTCTTCCTCTGCGCTGATTACCTGGTGCTTCTGTTGGCCTACCTCCCAGGTTCCCTTTCCTTGGACGGCCTCTACCTCCGCGTCCTCTTCCATGGCCTGGTCGCGCCATCCTTTTTCCTACCCTCTCCTGAAGACGTAGACCTCCCTGATGGTTCCTCCTAGTTGTGCCGCGTTCAGCTTCTCCTTCGCCCCGTCTGGAATGTCCTTACCTATACCCTCCGCCATATTCATATAATGACTCTTCATCACCTTTCTCACTCTACCACTACCGCCGCCACCATTGCTAATCATCTGCATTCCACCACCCCCACTCCGGTTTCTTAAAACTAAAGCTGGTCGATTAGTCATTGTTTTGGTTGGGAAGGCGGCCTCTTTCCTGTAGTCACATCTCGCTACCCTCCCTTTGTAATGATCACTCTTGCCATCTTTACCTACCTTGTTCCTCATCCCGATCGGAAGCCATCTGTCTCTACTGCCTTTGAATCGTGTTTTCATGATTATCTTGATTGAGAATCGTACTTAGCTGCTCGAATCCTAAGTATTTTGAATGCATCATCCATATACTATCCATTTTCCTTCCTTGTTCCTCGCATCCCCAGTTCGCAAGGAAAGCTGCTGCTCTGTTGGCCTCTCTTCTAACGTGCTTGATGATCATATATTCAAATCTTTTCAGAATAATTTCCAGTTCTTGGATTAGGCTCGCCGTCCTCCAGCTATGTGTTACTTTATCCCATGAGGTCCCATTGTTTAGTTTTTTTAGAACTTGTATCACCATTAGGGAATCACCTTCCACTTCCAGGTTATTATAGCCGTTTCTAATTGCTATCTTTAGACCTTGACGTACTTCCATCAGTTCCGCCTCATTGTTACTCATAATGCCTCCATTGTCTGCGTATATCCATTTCGTTCTTCCTTGATCGTCCCTAAAAAGACCTTCGATCCCTGCTAGGCCTGGGTTTCCTTTAGAGGCTCCGTATCACTATTTGAATCAAATTTTAGGGGCCATGCAGAGAGAATTGTCTTCCAGAATTATAAGGGATTACAAGATTTGGTGCCATGTTTCGACTCAGCTAACTAGTACAGTTCCACAACTGTCCGCTCCATGAGTTTTTTACTTTTCTAAATTCTGAGTTTGAGCATATCAAAATGTATCACTGTTTGGTATTTTAGTGAACATAATGTATATAAATTGAATGTTAATAGAGGTTAAATATTTTCTGTACTTTTGAATCAGAGGACAAAGCTGGTCGAAATACATTGAAGTTAAAATATTAGTTAGTCCCATGAATAATACAGATACATCTCAAGTTAACGTATTTGATATCAAGAAATTGAATGACATGGCCTTGGAGTGTTGGTGATGTTCTTCTGTTTTCCATTTAATGCTACAATAGTCTTAGCTTTTTTATATCTATAAAAACATTAGATCTCTTCTGATCCAAATTTGATGCATCGAGATTTCTTTTTGAACATTTTAAAAAGTTTAAGACAGCGTTCGATACATTTCTAAGTTTTGCATTACATTCTAAAATGATTAAAAAAGATAGAACATTTTAAAAAGTTTTAGACAGCATTCCGTCAGTATACTTTTAAGTTTTGCATTACATTTTAAAACGATTAAAAAAATAGCTAGATGTTACGGTGGTTCAGATAAATTTGACTTGGTCAAGTTGACTTGTGGTTTTCATGTTCTATCTTTATAACCACTCATAGTTTTATTTATGGTATTATTCTCTAATGTAATTTATTTAAAAACTCAACAAAATCAATGATGATTATTATTCCTAGCGGCTATTAAAATCGAACAACAGTGTCTTTAAACACATCCACTTCTCTCCATGTTTTATAATCCTAACACTAATGCCAAGATAAGATAAGTTGCAATATCTTACTACTCATAATTTCAGTTGCAATATCTTACTAATCATAATTTCATTGTTTTGGTACTGTGTAATCGATATTTTTGAAACCAGTTTGTCTGTTATCCATCTCTCCTTAAAGGAGTTGTCTATAATGCGACTTTTTGGAGATTCCGGTGACGGAATCTGGCGGAAGAAATGAGGTTAAATCTTGATTTTTAGCAGTTAAAATGGTTTTTTAACTGCATATTTGGATTCAGCACCCTGAAAAACCCCTGGGAGCCATTGATTGTGCAGAAACTAGCTATCAAACTTGGTATTCCAATGAATTGCTGCCGGATTTTGACCGGAAAAATCCGACGGAAAGACTTTCAAAAAGTCGCGTTATAGACTACTGCCTCCTTAAATTCAGAGTTCAAGGCAGTTTGTGTGTTATCCATCTCTCCTTAAATTCAAAGTTTAAGGTGAAACTAAATGCAGATATATTATGATCTCATTGACATACAACATATCAATATATTTTTATTTTACTTCACATTTGGTGAAAGTCCATGGAAGCCAATATATCCTTTTAAGGATTTATTTTATTTTCGGCAATTTATTGACTAGGTTCAGTTTGAATAATTGAAATATTATAATATTTATTAATTTGAACCAAAATACAATTCTTTCAATTTAACATTTCTATCGGCGTCTCTTTGCACCTTTTGGGGCAATTGCTAGTTATTTTGGTTGGGGCAGAGGGTTTTTTTAATAGTCGGATAATATTTCATATTTTATGGAACTTTGATTTCTGGATTTTTTTAATGAAAGGTTATTTGTGGGATTTTAAATATAAGTGGATTTTTAGTTTAATATTTTGTTTTGATGGCTGGTTTATTTTATATAGTGATATAAATGAAATAGGTAATGTTTATAAATAAATAAATAAAAATTGTGCGGAGTTGTTTTATATTAGTATGAAAGAATGAGTCACAAATATTGAAACCCAATAAATTAAATTAATAAATTTAAAAATAGTAATAACAAAAAGAAATTAATGTTGGTTATAATTTAAAATATTTCATTACACTTTAATTTTATATATTTTATATAGAGGTATAAAATAACTTGAAGTAAAAATATATTAATTTGTGCCTTAATTTTACATAAAAATAATAATAATAATAATAGTAATTAAAATACTTCAAGCTGCATCTTAATTTAACATAATTTTATATAGAGGTATAAAGCAATAGGAAAAATGGAAGTAAAAATAATAATAATTTACCTTTTTTTTTGTAAGTCGAGGTAGTGCCATTCTTTTCTATTTATGCTAAACAAAGAAACCGGATACATCCTTTTGGTGGCCTCAACCTGCCCCGAAGGGAAATCAGGTCTGTTAGCCACCTTAGTTTGCTATAAGCATTCCAAAAACAAAACTTGACAAGTCTTTCCATACTGGCTATATGGACTATACATCTGAAACTACTTATTAAGCTACTAGTTTGCATACAACTGTAAAAAGGAGAAGTTCAAAAACCACGACAGAGCCTCCAAAAAATCATTCCTTTCTAGTTCCCGTATTCTGGTCCATATCCATGGGGATATCCATTTGGTCTTCCTGGCTAGGGCAAGTGCCAACCATCGTGGACAATAATTGAAACATCTCCTCCAATTTGTTATTCTGTCTGATCATGATGACCTGAACGTTTTTCATTTCCTTCTGCAAGTTTGGCATCCCGTTGGCAATTTCCACCATTTCCTTTGCTACCTGTTCCAGTGCTTTTGTCAGGAGGCATTTTAGAACCCAATAAATATGCAAAGACTGCCTGTACAGGGTCAGCCTTCCCCTCGTATTTCCTGGATCTCTAACCATTTCTACCTATTCTTCTGTCTCTGATTCCGACTGTTCCTCCAAAATGTTGGATTCCATATTTTGGATGATACGATGGATATCCTCATTCGTGCCTTCTTGGTAAGCTCGTGCTGCTTCCTGAACCACTGTAAGGGTAGACCTTCTTCCTCTGCATTGATTACCTGGTGCTTCTGTTGGCCTGCCTCCTGGGTTCCCTCGCCTTGGACGACCTCTACCTCCGCGTCCTCTTCCACGGCCCGGTCGTGCCATCCTTTTTCCTACCCTCTCTCGAAGACGCAGACCTCCGTGATGGTTCATCCTAGCTGTGCCGCGTTCAACTCCTCATCCTCATCCGTGCCTTCCTGGTAAGCTCGTGCCGCTTCCTGAACTGCTGTCAGGGTAGACCTTCTTCCTCTGCACTGATTACCTGGTGCTTCTGTTGGCTTGCCTCCCGGGTTCCCTTGCCTTGGACGGCCTCTACCTCCGCGTCCTCTTCCACGGCCCGGTCGCACCATCCTTTTTCCTACCCTCTCCCAAAGATGCAGACCTCCTTGATGGTTCCTCCTAGCTGTGCCACATTCAACTCCTCCTTCGCCGCGTCTAGAATGTCCTTACCTATACCCTCCACCATCTTCATATAATGACTCTTCATCACCTTTCTTGCTCTGCCACTATTGCCGCCACTATTGCTAATCATCTGCATTCCACCACCCCCACTCCGATTTCTTGAAACTAGAGCTGGTCGATTACTCATTGTTTTGGTTGGAAAGGCGACCTCTTTCCTGTAGTCACATCAGGCTACCCTCCCTTTATAATGATCACTCCTGCCATCCTTACCTACCCTATTCCTCATCCTGATCGGGATCGATCTGTCTCTACTGCCTTTGAATCGTGTTTTCATGATTATCTTGATTGAGAACCGTACTTAGCTACTTGAATCCTAAGTCTTTTGAATGTATCGTCTATATACTATCCATTTTCCTTCCTTGTTCCTGGCATCCTCAGTTCGCAAGGAAATCTACTGCTCTGTTGGCCTCTCTTCTAACATGCTTGATGATCATATATTCAAATCTTTTCAGAATAATTTCCAGTTCTTGGATTAGGCTGGCCGTCCTCTAGCTCTGCGTTACTTTATCTCATGAGGTCCCATTGTTTAGTTTCTTTAGAACTTGTATCACCATTAGGGAATCACCTTCCACTTCTAGGTTATTATAGTAGTTTCTAATTGCTATCTTTAGACCTTGATGTATTGCCATCAGTTCCGCCTTATTGTTACTCATAATGCCTCCATTGTCCGCGTATATCGATTTCGTTCTTCCTTGATCGTCCTTAAAAAGACCTCCGATCCCTGCTGGGCCTGGGTTTCCTTTAGAGACTCCGTCGAATTTTAGCTTTATGAATCCAGCTGATGGATGAGAGAAATGCAGGGTGCCGTTATATCCTATCCCGGGCTCTTTCCACAACTGAGGGGCCACCATTCCTTGATTCAGGTTTAGTTTCTTCAGAATCTGCTCTTCTTCCTCCGTCACTTCCCAATCTTCTCCATTCCAAGTATCTGCCAGTATAGTTTCACAAATATGACTCAAGATTTTTTCCCAGATTTGGTCTTTTGTCATGTCTCTGTTTTCGAAGATTTTTCTGTTTCTTTCCTTCTAGATCATCCACATATTCATCCCAACTGCCACGTTCCAAGCACGTCTTACCATCGGACTCGTAAATTATCCGCCTCCCCATATCTCGATAGTGTTTTTAATGCTCTGTTGATCTCTTTGGGTTTTTCCGAAAAGCCTCCTAACCTCTTCCCACTGTTTCTGAGCTTCTGTGCATGAATTAAGGAGGTGTTCTTGTGTTTCTTGTTCATGTTTGCAGAGAGAACATCTGCGGGGGGCCATTAATGCCTCTATTTTGGAGTTGGCCCCAAGTTAGAATACGGCCTTTGATAACTAGCCATATGAAATGGGCCACTTTCGGCCACCAGTTGCTATTCCATATTTGTTTCTAGGTATCTGTCATATCCTCTGGTTCTCTGGTGTTTAGAAGATGATAAGCTTCTTTAATTGAAAATTTTCCTTCTATTGTTTGTCCCCATCTCAGAATGTCTAGTCCAGATCTTATGGGAATTCTCCTTGTCTGCATTTCCTGTTGATATAACTCTTTTTTCTCTCCAGCTATTTGATCCATCCATTCTTCCGGGCTCTTCCATATTCTCCATACTTCATCTTGGCTCTCCATCTTCCAAAAGTCCCTCACTAGATTCATTCCTTTCTCAGCTGCTTTTTGGCCTATATCCATAAGGGCTTGCAGTCCATTCATTCTTTCTCTTTGCTGCCAGGCCTCCTCCCAAAATCTTGCTGAGCTACCGTCAATAATTGTCAACACTTTTAACCTACTCCGTTGGATCAGGTGAGACACTTCCAACCATTGATTTGAAGTGTGACTGCTTTTTCCAAATATCGATTGAGTTGCTACTGCTTTTTCCCATTATTTTATGTCACTCTTGAAGATATTTAGGCCGATAGGCCTTCTTATACATCAAAAATCGTTAACACTTTTAACCTGCTCCATTGGATCAGGTAAGACACTTTTGTGACTGCTTTTTCCAAATATCGGTTGAGTTGCTTGCTGCTTTTTCCCATTCTTTTATGTCACTCTTGAAGATATTTTTACTGTTTTTCCTCTACCAGTTGTTATTGCTGTTCTTCTTTCTTGGCTTTTGGCAAGCATTCTTCCCTGGGTTTGGTCAAGCACTGATTTACTTGTAATGTCTATTGTAGTTACACATCCCACGATAACAAGGAACAGGTGAGTTGTAATGGCTGCCGGTACAATACGTTTAAAGAACGCTAAAAGTTAGCTGTAATTTTGAGATCGACATAAAAATACTTTGCAAGTAGCCAATAGTTCACAGAAGGTTCACACAAGGGCTTCTGGTAGATTTCATCAAATGGCAACTCCGCCTACCATGACCGCCCTCAGTTCTAATAAGATAAACATGGATTCCAATCTGCAGGATGCTTCGACTGTACCATCTTATATTACTGTTAAGAAGATGAAGATAAGAAGAAATCCCCAAAAAAGCAGCAACATTGTCAGAGCTCAACTGGTACAGTTTGAAGCAAAGAGAAGGATGGATGTTCCGTTCAGACAAGGAGCTAGGAAAGGAGAAGATTATATAAAAGAAATAGAGAGGATAGTGAAGATTACATTTCCAGATTCTTCGAGGGTTAACTATTTGGGTGACAATCTCTGGCGAGCTCGTCTAAGGCCTGTCACATTCTTCACCGTTACGGCCATCCCCTTCTGTGATGTCAAGTGAGTTCATTCATGTTTAAAAGCTTCTAAAACATCACCCAATTTCAATTTCTTTGTTTTTTCATCTTTTGAAAGTGACCAAATGTAATATCTACATGGGGTTCTTTTCAAATTTGGAATTATTGTAAGCTATTTCTGTGAAAAATCTGCATTGCAGGGTTTTACACACAAACAACACCCTCCAATTAGCATCCAATAGATTGATTTTAGATATAAAAGGTCTTCCAGGTCAGAATAATGGATTCGATTTCCAATTTAATTTAGAAGGAGAGCTTCTTGTACACAGGGAGTCATCTTCGGTTTTAGAAAGTGAGCAGACTCCCAGCTTCAGAGGGTGGATTACAATGGGGTTAGATGTGAATCTTCCATTACCCTTCTCTTTGATGCCAGATTATATTGTTCTCCTGGTTGGGAATGGTATCTTGGAACAAATTTTGGGGGCCATGGAGAGAGAATTGTCTTCCAGAATTATAAGGGATTACAACATTTGGTGCCATGTTTCAACTCAGCTAACTGGTACAGTTCCACAACTGTCCGCTCCATGCGTTTTTTACTTTTCTAAGTTCTGAGTTTGAGCATATCAAAATGTATCATTGTTTGGTATTTTAGTGAACATAATGTATATAAATCGAATGTTAATAGAGGTTAAATATTTTCTGTACTTTTGAATCAGAGGACAAAGCTGGTCGAAATACATTGAAGTTAAAATATTAGTTAGTCCCATGAATAACACAGATACATCTCAGGTTAACGTATTTGATATCAATAAATTGAATGACATGGCCTTGGAGTGTTGGTGATGTTCTTCTGTTTTCCATTTAATGCTACAATAGTCTTAGCTTTTCTATATCTATAAAAACATTAGATCTCTTCTGATGCAAATTTGATGCACCGAGATTTCCTTTTGAACATTTTAAAAAGTTTCAGACAACGTTCAATACATTTCTAAGTTTTTCATTACATTCTAAAATGATTAAAAAATATAGAACATTTTAAAAAGTTTCAAACAACATTCCGTCAGTATACTTTTAAGTTTTGCATTACATTTTAGAAGGATTAAAAAAATAGCTAGATGTTATGGTGGTTCAGATAAATTTGACTTGGTCAAGTTGACTTGTGGTTTTCATGTTTTATCTTTATAACAACTCATAGTTTTATTTATGGTATTATTCTCCAATGTAATTTATTTAAAAACTCAACAAATTAATGATGATTATTATTCTAAGCGACTATTAAAATCAAACAACAATGTCTTTAAACACACCCACTTCTCCCCATGTTTTATAACCCTAACACTAACACCAAGAAAAGATAAGTTGCAATATCTTACTACTCATAATTTCAGTTGCAATATCTTACTAATCATAATTTCATTGTTTTGGTACTGTGTAATCGATATTTTTGAAATCAGTTTGTGTGTTATCCATCTCTCCTTAAATTCAGAGTTCAAGGTCAAACTAAATGCAGATATATTCTGATCTCATTGACATAAAACATATCAATATATTTTTATTTTACTTCATGTTTGGTGAAATTCCATGGAAGCCAATATATCCTTTTAAGGATTTATTTTATTTTGGGCAATTTATTGACTAGGTTTAGTTTGAATAATTGAATTATTATAATATTTATTATTTTGAACCAAAATACAATTCTTTCAATTTAACATTTCTATCGGCGTCTCTTTGCACCTCTGTTAGGATATTCCGACACATAGGAATAGTTAAGTTCAACTTGGTCTAGTATAGAGTTAGGTATAGAGTTA
>APFE031575067.1:0-15939 GCA_000404065.3 Pinus taeda | reverse complement strand
AATTAAAATACTTCAAGTTGCATCTTAATTTAACATAATTTTATATAGAGTTATAAAGTAATAGGAAAAGTGGAATTAAAAATAATAATAATTTACCTTTTTTGTTTTTTTTTTGTAAGTGGTGGTAGTACCATTCTTCCCTATTTATGCTAAACAAAGAGACTAAATAGATAATTTTGGTGGCCTCAACCTACCCCGAAGGGAAACCAGGTCTGTTGGCCACCTTAGTTTGCTATAAGCATTCCAAAAACAAAACTTGACAAGTCTTTCCATACTGGCTATATGCACTATACAATTGAAACTACTTATTAAGCTACTCGTTTGCATACAACTGTAAAAAGGAGAAGTTGAAAAACCACGACAGAGCCTCAAGAAAATCATTCCTTTCTGGTTCCCGTATTCTGGTTCGTATCCATGGGGATATCCGTTTGATCTTCCTGGGTAGGGCCAGTACCAACCATCCTAGACATTAATTGAGACATCTCCTCCAATTTGTTATTTTGTCTCACCATGATGACCTGAAAGTTTTTCATTTCCTTCTGTAATTTTGGCATCCCGTTGGAGATTTCCGCCATTTGCTTCACTACCTGTTCCAGTGCTTTTTCCAGGAAGCGTTTTAGAACCCAATAAATATGCAGAGACTGCCTGTACAGGGTTAGCCTTCCCCTCGCATTTCTTGGATCTCTAACCATTTCTGCCCATTCTCGTGTCTCTGATTATGACTGTTCCTCCAAAATGCTGGATTCCATATTTTGGATGATACGATGGATATCCTCATCCGTGCCTTCCTGGCAAGCTCGAGCCACTTCCTGAACTGCTGTCAAGGTAGACCTTCTTCCTTTGCGCTGATTACCTCATGCTTTTGTTGGCCTGCCTCTCGGGTTCCCTTGCCTTGGACGGCCTCTACCTCCGCGTCCTCTTCCACGATCCGGTCGCGCCATCCTTTTTCCTACCCTCTCCCAAAGATGCAAACCTCCCTGATGGTTCCTCCTAGATGTGCCACGTTCAGCTCCTCCTTCACCCCGTCTGGAAAGTCCTTACCTATACCCTCCGCCATCTTCATATAATGACTCTTCATCACCTTTCTTGCTCTACCACTACCACTGCCACTATTGCTAATTATCTTCATTCCACCACCCCCACTCCAGTTTCTTGAAACTAGAGCTGGTCGATTACTCATTGTTTTGGTTGGGAAGGCGGCCTCTTTCCTGTAGTCACATCCGGCTACCCTCCCTTTCTAATGATCACTCCTTCCATCCTTACCTACCTTGTTCCTCATCCCGACCGGGAGCCATCTGTCTCTACTGCCTTTGAATCGTGTCTTCATGATTATCTTGATTGAGAATTGTACTTAGCTACTCGAATCCTAAGTCTTTTGAATGCATCGTCCATATACTATCCATTTTCCTTCCTTTCTCCTGGCATCCCCAGTTCGCAAGGAAATCTGCTGCTCTGTTGGCCTCTCTTCTAACATGCTTGATGATCATATATTCAAATCGTTTCAGAATAATTTCCAGTTCTTGGATTAGGCTAGCCGTCCTCCAGCTCTGCGTTACTTTGTCCCATGAAGTCCCATTGTTTAGTTTTTTTAGAACTTGTATCACCATTAGGGAATCACCTTCCACTTCTAGGTTATTATAGTCGTTTCTAATTGCTATCTATAGACCTTGACGTACTGCCATCAATTCCGCCTCATTGTTACTCATAATGCCTCCATTTTCTGCGTATATCCATTTCGTTCTTCCTTGATCGTCCCTAAAAAGACCTCCGATCCCTGCTGGGCCTGGGTTTCCTTTAGAGGCTCTGTTGAAATTTAGCTTTATGAATCCAGCCGATGGATGGGAGAAATGCATGGTGTCGTTATATCCCGTCCTGGGCTCTTTCGACAACTGAGGGGCCACCATTCCTTGATTCAGGTTTTGTTTCTTTAGAATCTGCTCTTCTTCCTGCGTCACTTCCCAATCTTCTGCATTCCAAGTATCCGCTAGTATAGTTTCACAAATATGACTCAAGGTTTTTTCCCAGATTTGGTCTTTTGTCATCTCTTTGTTTTGGAAGATTCTTCTGTTTCTTTCCTTCCAGATCATCCACATATTCATCCCAGCTGCCAGGTTCCAAGCACGTCTTACCACCGGACTCATAAATTGTCCACCTCCCCAGATCTTGATAGTGTTTTTAATGCTCTGTTGATCTCTTTGGGTTTTTTGAAAAAGCCTCCTAACATCTTCCCACTATTTCTGAGCTTTTGTGCATGAATTAAGGAGGTGTTCTTGCATTTCCTGTTCATGTTTACAGAGAGATCATCTGCGGGGGCCATGAATGCCTCTCTTTTGGAGTTGGTCCCAAGTTAGAATATGACCTTTGATAACCAGCCATATGAAATGGGCCACTTTCGGCCACCAATTGCTATTCCATATTTGTTTCCAGGTACCTGTCATATCCTCTGGTTCTCTGGTGTTTAGAAGATGATAAGCTTCTTTAATTGAAAATTTTCCTTTTATTGTGTGTC
Source organism: Pinus taeda (assembly GCA_000404065.3). Classification (NCBI taxonomy): domain Eukaryota; kingdom Viridiplantae; phylum Streptophyta; class Pinopsida; order Pinales; family Pinaceae; genus Pinus; species Pinus taeda. The sequence continues at coordinate 13,430 of APFE031575067.1, read as the reverse complement.
CCCATCTCAGAATGTCCAGTCCAGATCTTATGGGAATCATCCTTGTCTGCATTTCCTTTTGATATAACTCTTTTTCCTCTCTAACTATTTGATCCATCCATTCTTCCGGGCTCTTCCAGATTCTCCATACTTCATCTTGGCTCTCCATCTTCCAAAAGTCCCTGACTAGATTCATTCCTTTCTCAACTGCTTTTTGGCCTATATCCATAAGGGCTTGCAGTCCATTCATTCTTTCTCCTTGCTGCCAGGCCTCCTCCCAAAATCTTGCTGAGCTTCCGTCAACAATTGTCAACACTTTTAACCTACTCCGTTGGATCAGGTGAGACACTTCCAACCGTTGATTTGATGTGTGATTGCTTTTTCCAAATATCGGTTGAGTTGCTTACCGCTTTTTCCCATTCTTTTATGTCACTTTTGAATATATTTAGGCCGATAGGCTCTTTTATACATCAATAATCGTTAATACTTTTAACCTGCTCCGTTGGATCAGGTGAGACAATTTTGTGACTGCTTTTTCCAAATATCGGTTAAGTTGCTTACTGCTTCTTCCCATTCTTTTATGTCACTCTTGAAGATATTTTTACTATTTTTTCTCTGCCAGTTGTTATTGTTGTTCTTCTTTCTTGGCTTTTGGCAAGCATTCTTCCCTGGGTTTGGGCAAGCACTGATTTACTTGTAATGTCTATTGTAGTTACACATCCCACGATAACAAGGAACAGTGAGTTGTAATGGATGCCGGTACAATACATTTAAAGAACGCTAAAAGTTAGCTGTAATTTTGAGATCGACATAAAAATACTTTTCAAGCAGCCAATAGTTCACAGAAGGTTCACACAAGGGCTTCTGGTAGGTTTCATCAAATGGCAACTTCGCCTACCATGACCGCCCTCAATTCTAATAAGATAAACATGAATTCCAATCTGTAGAATACCTTGACTATACCATCTTAAAATACTGTTAAGAAGATGAAGATGAGAAGAAATCCCCAAAAAAGCAGCAGCATTGTCAAAGCTCAACTAGTACAATTTGAAGGAAAGAGAAGGATGGATGTTCCATTCAGACAAGGAGCTAGGAAAGGAGAAGATTATATAAAAGAAACAGAGAGGATAGTGAAGATTACATTTCCATATTCTTCGAGGGTTAACTATTTGGGTGACAATCTCTAGCGAGCTCATCTGAGGCTTGTCACATTCTTCACCGTTACGGCCATCCCCTTCTGTGATATCAAGTGAGTTCATTCATGTTTAAAAGCTTCTTAAACATCACCCAGTTTCAATTTCTTTGTTTTTTCATCTTTTGAAAGCGACCAAATGCAATATCTACATGAGGTTCTTTTCAAATTTGGAATTATTGTAAGCTATTTCTGTGAAAAATCTACGTTGTAGGGTTTTACACACAAACAACTCCCTCCAATTAGCATCCAATAGATTGATTTTAGATATAAAAGGTCTTCCAGGTCAGAATAATGGATTCGATTTCCAATTTAATTTGCAAGGAGAGCTTCTTGTACACAGGGAGTCATCTTCAGTTTTAGAAAATGAGAAAACTCCCAGCTTCAGAGGGTGGGTTACAATGGGGTTAGATGTGAATCTTCCATTACCCTTCTCTTTGATGCCAGATTATATTGTTCTCCCGGTTGGGAATGGTATCTCGGATCAAATTTTAGGGGCCATGGAGAGAGAATTGTCTTCCAGAATTATAAGGGATTACAACATTTGGTGCCATGTTTCAACTCAGCTAACTAGTACAGTTCCACAACTGTCAGCTCCATGAGTTTTTTACTTTTCTAAATTCTTAGTTTGAGCATATCAAAATGTATCACTGTTTGGTATTTTAGTAAACATAATGTATATAAATCGAATGTTAATAGAGGTTAAATCTTTTATGTACTTTTGAATCAAAGGACAAAGCTGGTCGAAATACATTGAATTTAAAATATTAGTTAGTCCCATGAATAACACAGATACATCTCAGGTTAACGTATTTGATATCAAGAAATTGAATGAGATGGCCTTGGAGTGTTGTTGATGTTCTTCTATTTTCCATTTAATGCAAATTTGATGCACCGAGATTTCTTTTTGAACATTTTAAAAAGTTTCAGACAACGTTCAGCACATTTCTAAGTTTTGCATTACATTCTAAAATGATTAAAAAAGATAGAACATTTTAAAAAGTTTCAGACAACATTTCGTGAGTATACTTCTAAGTTTTGCATTACATTTTAAAATGATTAAAAAAATAGCTAAATGTTACGGTGGTTCAAATAAATTTGACTTGGTCAAGTTGACTTGTGGTTTGATGTTCTATCTTGATAACAACTCATAGTTTTATTTATGGTATTATTCTCTAATGTAATTTATTTAAAAACTCAACAAAATCAATGATGATTATTATTCCCAGCGGCTATTAAAATCGAACAACAATGTCTTTAAACACATCCACTTCTCTCCATGTTTTATAATCCTAACACTAACGCCAAGATAAGATAAGTTGCAATATCTTACTACTCATAATTTCAGTTGCAATATCTTACTAATCATAATTTCATTGTTTTGGTACTGTGTAATCGATATTTTTGAAACCAGTTTGTGTGTTATCCATCTCTCTTTAAATTCAAAGTTTAAGGCAGTTTGTGTGTTATCCATCTCTCTTTAAATTCAGAGTTTAAGGTCAAACTAAATGCAAATTTATTATGATCTCATTGACATAAAACATATCAATATATTTTTATTTTACTTCACGTTTGGTGAAAGTCCATGGAAGCCAATATATCCTTTTAAGGATTTATTTTATTTTGGGCAATTTATTGACTAGGTTTAGTTTGAATAATTGAATTATTATAATATTTATTATTTTGAACCAAAATACAATTCTTTCAATTTAACATTTCTATTGGCATCTCTTTGCACCTTTTGGGGCAATTGCTAGTTATTTTGGTTGGGGCAGAGTGTTTTTTTAATAGTCGGATAATTTTTCATATTTTATGGAACTCTGATTTCTGGATTTTTTTAATGGAAGGTTAGTTGTGGGATTTTAAATATAAGTGGATTTTTACTTTAATATTTTGTTTTGATGGATGGTTTATTTTATATAGTGATATAAATGAAATAAGTAATGTTTATAAATAAATAAATAAAAATTGTGCGGAGTTGTTTTATAATTTAGTATGAAAGAGATGAGTCACTAAAATATTAAAACAGTAAATTAAATTAATAAATTAAAAATAGTAATAACAAAAGAAATTAATGTTGGTTATAATTAAAATATTTCAATTTACACTTAATTTTATATAGAGGTATAAAGTAACAGGAAAAATGGAAGTAAAAATAATAATAATTTACCTTCTTTTTTTTTGTAAGTGGAGGTAGTACCATCTTTTTCTATTCATGCTAAACAAAGAGACCGGATACATCATTTTGGTGGCCTCAACCTGCCCCGAAGGGAAACCAGGTCAGTTGACCACCTTAGTTTGCTATAAGCATTCCAAAAACAAAACTTGACAAGTCTTTCCATACTGGCTATATGCACTATACAACTGAAACTACTTATTAAGCTACTAGTTTGCATACAACTGTAAAAAGGAGAAGTTCAAAAACCACGACAGAGCCTCAAGAAAATCATTCCTTTCTGGTTCCCATATTCTGATCCATATCCATGGTGATATCCATTTGGTCTTCCTGGTTAGGGCTAGTGCCAACCATCCTGGATAGTAATTGAGACATCTCCTCCAATTTGTTATTCTGTCTGATCATGATGACCTGGAAGTTTTTCATGTCCTTCTGCAAGTTTGGCATCCCGTTGGCGATTTCCGCCATTTCCTTCGCTCCCTGTTCTAGTGCTTTTGCCAGGAGGTGTTTTAGAACCCAATAAATATGCAGAGACTGCTTGTACAGGGTCACCCTTCCCCTCGTATTTCCTGGATCTCTAACCATTTCTACCCATTCTTCTATCTCAGATTCTTACTGTTTCTCCGAAACGCTGGATTCCATATTTTGGATGATACGACAAATATCCTCATCCGTACCTTCCTGGTAAGCTCGCGCTGCTTTCTGAACCGCTGTTAGGGTAGACCTTCTTCTTCGGCACTGATTACCTGGTGCTTCTGTTGGCTTGCCTCTCGGGTTCCCTTGCCTTGGATGGCCTCTACCTCCGCGTCCTCTTCCACGGCCCGGTCGCGCCATCCTTTTTCCTACCCTCTCCCGAAGATGCAAACCTCCCTGATGGTTCCTCCTAGCTGTGCCGCGTTCAGCTCCTCCTTTGCCCCGTCTAGAATGTCCTTACCTATACCCTCTGCCATCTTCATATGATGACTCTTCATCACCTTTCTCGCTCTGCCACTACCACCACCACTATTGCTAATCATCTGCATTGCACCACCCCCACTCTGGTTTCTTGAAACTAGAGCTGGACGATTACTCATTGTTTTGGTTGGGAAGGTGGCCTCTTTCCTATAGTCACATCCGGCTACCCTCCCTTTGTAATGATCACTCCTGCCATCCTTACCTACCCTGTTCCTCATACCGATCAGGAGCCATCTGTCTCTACTGCCTTTGAATCATGTGTTCATGATTATCTTGATTGAGAATCGTACTTAGTTGCTCGAATCCTAAGTATTTTGAATGCATCGTCCATATACTATCCATTTTCCTTCCTCGTTCCCGGCATCCCCAGTTCGCAAGGAAATCTGTTGCTTTGTTGGCCTCTCTTCTAACATGCTTGATGATCATATATTCAAATATTTTCAGAATAATTTCCAGTTCTTGGATTAGGTTGGCCATCTTCCAGCTCTGCGTTACTTTGTCCCATGACATCCCATTGTTTAGTTTTTTTAGAACTTGTATCACCATTAGGGAATCACCTGCCACTTCCAGGTTATTAAAGCTGTTTCTAATTGCTATCTTTTGACCTTGATGTACTGCCATCAGTTCTGCCTCATTGTTACTCATAATCCCTCCATTCTCTGTGTATATCCATTTCATTCTTCCTTGATCGTCCCTAAAAAGACCTCCAATCCCTACTGGGCCTGGGTTTCCTTTAGAGGCTCCGTCGAAGTTTAGCTTTATGAATCCAACCGATGGGTCGGAGAAATGCATGCTGCCATTATATCCCGTCCTGGGCTCTTTCCACAACTGAGGGGCCACCATTCCTTGATTCAAGTTTATTTTCTTTAGAATCTGCTCTTCTTCCTGCGTCGCTTCCCAATCTTCTCCATTCCAAGTATCCGCTAGTATAGTTTCACAAATATGACTTAAGGTTTTTCTCCATATTTGGTCTTTTGTCATCTCTTTGTTTTGGAAGATTCTTATGTTTCTTTCCTTCCAGATCATCCACATATTCATCTCAGCTACTAGGTTCCAAGCACGTCTTACCACTGGACTCGTAAATTTTCCGCCTCCCCAGATCTTGATAGTGTTTTTAATGCTCTGTTGATCTCTTTGGGTTTTTTCGAAAACCTCCTAACCTCTTCCCACTGTTTCTGAGCTTCTGTACATGAATTAAGGAGGTGTTCTTGCGTTTCCTGTTCATGTTTGCAAAGAGAACATCTTGGGGGCCATGAATGCCTCTCTTTTGGAGTTGGTCCCAAGTTAGAATACGGCCTTTGATAACTAGCCATATGAAATGGGCCACTTTCAACCATCAGTTTCTATTCCATATTTGTTTCCAGGTACTTGTCATATCCTATGGTTCTCTGGTGTTTAGAAGATGATAAGCTTCTTTGATTGAAAAATTTCCTTTTATTGTGGGTCCCCATCTCAGAATGTCTGGCCCAAATCTTATGGAAATTCTCCTTGTCTGCATTTCCTTTTGATATAACTCTTTTTCCTCTCCAGTTGTTTGATCCATCCATTCTTCTGGGTTCTTCCAGATTCTCCATACTTCATCTTGGCTCTCCATCTTCCAAAAGTCCCTGACTAGATTCATTGCTTTCTCAGCTGCTTTTTGGCCTATATCCATAAGGGCTTGCATTCCATTCATTCTTTCTCTTTGCTACCAGGCCTCCTCCCAAAATCTTGCTGAGCTACCGTCCCTGATTTCCCAGAAAGCATGTCTGTTTATCATTTCTTTACTGAGACTGGCTAGATTCTGTATTGTCGACCCTTTCGGTGTATCCCTTATCCTTAATATTTCCTCTGGTTTTGTAGGCATGTTATACTTTTGTCCATATTCTTTTCCATAGGTCGTTTCCTCCATTCAGCCAGCGCCACCACAGCTTAGTAGCCATTGCCTAGTCCAAAACGTAGGGATCTTTAAGGCCTAATCCTCCTTCCATTTTGCTTTTCACTACATCCTTCCAGGATACCAAGGCCCATTTCCTTTGATCTTTCTGACCTCCCCATATAATTTTTTCGAAGATTTATGTCATCTTTGCACACGCTCCTTTTGGGACTGCCATTGTCGATAGTTGATATATAGGTATTGATTGGAGTACTGCCTTAACTAAAACTGTTCTGCCCGCGAAATTCAGAGTTCTGATAGACCAATTTGCTAGTTTTCTAGCAATTTTCTCAAGGGTTTGTTGCCAGTTTGACATCCTCAGAGGGTTTAGGGCTAGTGGTATTCCAAGATATCTGGTTGGGAGTTCCCCCGTATGGAATCCCAAAGTTTTGGTGAAAAAATTTATGATATTTCCAGCAATGTTGAAAAAATACATGCAAAATTTGTCGTTGTTAATTTGGGTACTACAAGTTGTCATGAAGAGGTCTAAAATTGCTTTGATTCTGTGGGCTTCTCTGAGAGACACATTACAAAACAACATGATGTCATCAACTAATTGCTGATGGGTAATAGGGAGGTTATTACCCCAAATTTGGATTCCTTTGAGATTCTTTTCTCTAACTTCTTTTTTGACGTATCTTCCTAAGCCTTCTGCAGCTATGATGAACAGGAAAGGAGACAAAGGATCCCCCTGTCGGAGACCTCTAGACACTTTAAAAGGCTAGGAGGGGGTTCCATTCACCAGGATAGAGAAATTTGTTGACGAGATCATAGATGAGATCCATTCAATCCATCTATTACAGAAGCCAAAAGCTCTTAAAACTTCTTTCAGGTACTTCCAATTCAAACGGTCGTAGGCTTTTGAGAGGTCAAGTTTGATCATCATACTTGCTTCCTTTTTTACTTTTAGAGAGTGCACCACTTCTTGGGAGACCACTAGCCCATCCAAGATTTGCCGACCTTCAACAAAGCCTGTTTGCTCCAGGGAGATAATGCTAGATAAGAGAGGCTTGAGTCTTTTAGCCATTAAGGTAGCTATGATCTTATATATCACATTACAGTGGGCAATAGGTCTAAAGCCTTGAGGGATTTCTGACTTATTTTCTTTAGGAATTAGAGATAAGAGAGTTGAGTTTAGGCTTGTACTTACCTTTTGTTTCCTTCTTGATTCTTCCACTACGTCCAGGATGTCTTGGCCTAGGAAGTCCCAACTTGCTTGATAGAATTCTACTGTGAATCCATCGGGGCCTAGGGCTTTATTATTTTTCATTCCCTTCACTGTCTATTCTACTTCTTCCAGAGTGGATGCCCTCATCAAGGCTAGGTTTTGTTCTCGAGTGGTCCTGCTCAGAATCTCATGACACATTCTTTCAATAGCTTCTCCTCGGTCAGCATTATGTTCTATGAGGAGATCCTTGAAATGCCTTACCAAGACTTGTTTTATTTCCTCATGTTGCGCGACTCTTGTCCCTGCTTTGTTTTTAATAGAGAAAATTCTATTTCTTTGCCTTCTTTGGATCATTGCTTGGTGGAAGAACTTTGTATTCCGTTCCCCTTATCTTAACCAGTTTACCTTGGATTTTTTCCTCCACAAGATTTCTTCTTGTTTTCACCTCTCTTCTAGTTTCCCTATCAAGATCCGTTCCTCTTTAGCCAGGTCATCACTTCTACCTGTATTTATTATTTCTTGTTGAATTTGCTTCATCTTCTGTTCTAGCAGCTGCTAATCTTTGAGTATATGTCTGAATTCTTCCTTATTCCATTTCTTGATGTTCCCTTTCAGTTCTTTTAGTTTCAGCTGGAATGTTTGCATTTTGTTTCTTCCTCTCTGACTACTTTGTCTCCACCATTCTTCTACTTTCTTCATAAAATTTTTGTCTCTGAGCCAAAAGGCTTCAAATCTGAAGGGCTTTCTCTTAGGGCTGGCTCTTATGTCCAATTCAGATTTGATCAGCCAGTGATCCGATCCCATTCCAGGAAGAATCACTGCTTCAATGAAAATATCCCAATTTATGATCTATTATGACAGTAGGAATCGATCTAATCTAGAGGCGATCGGGTGTCTGTCTCCCCTCCTGTTATTCCATGTATATATTCCATTTGTTGTCTGTATGTCTACAAGCCTTTGAGCTACTTTCCAATCCCCCAAGGCTTCCATGTCTATCTCTGTTCTTCTGAGTCCGCCCTTTTTTTCGTTTAGAGATTTTATCATATTGAAATCTCCTCCCACTATCCAAGGTGAAGCTGGATAAAGGGAGCACATGATTTCAATGTATGAGGGATATTTGTAATTCTTTCAATGTTTAATATGGATTTGATCCCTCTTTGCTCTTCGTATATGCGGAGTTAAGATGGATCTAAGCTAATAATATATATATGGATTTAATTTAATTTTAAATAATTTAATATTGATGTTTTTGTTTTCTTTTAATATTTAATATATTTAAGATTAAGATGAATTTATATCAATTGTTTTAATTTTCTTTGTAATTGGATTTCGCATTAATCACATCATCATTATTTGTCAAATGTTTCAAACCCTCTAATGTGATTCATCCTCAGGACCAAAATAAAAATAAAAAAATCGATCTATCCTTAGGATTAAATAGAGAAGATGCATTAGCTATTTAAAAATATAAATTATTTTAATCCACATGAGAAAGTTAAGAGATAAGATAATATAAGATAATTATATTTATGTCCAACTATTAGTCAAAGGGACTATTGAGTACAATGATGACCATACAATGCGGGAGAACCAAACGGTCTCCTATAAAAAATACAATGCATGAATATAAAAGGTACAATGCAAAAACATAAAAGATACAATGTATGGAATGCCATGGCAGAGAATAACCAAGAGCTAATGCGTCTGAGGATCAAATCCATCTCTCCTAACATCTGAGGTTGATGAAGAACACTAAAGAAAACTCCACAAACCTTGTTGGCCTGATGAAGGGTCGGTGGAAAGTGCGGAATGTCCACTAAATCATTGCTTGGGGGAGTTTGTGCACTGCTGAGGTTTGGAGGACCTAGTCTATCTCCCAGGAACATATCTAAGATGGATTCGCTGATAAAATCTCATGTGGCAGGGTGAGGTCCCACAGATCCTCACTGATCTAGAGTCTAGATATGAACTAATATCAATCGGTCTCTTGGTGCCCCTGTTTGAAGGTAATACCCTAAAAAATGTCATGATCCTCTGTCTACAATCTAGTCTGATGCGAGGTTGAAGAATATGGGTTTAAAACCTGAGAGCCTCCTGCATAGATAGGGTCAAACATATCTGATCAGGATACCTAAAAAAATCGGCGAGGGTCTGACAATCTCTGAACAAGCAATGAAACCTTCCCTTGATCTCGTAGTAGACAAGGCATCCAAAAAGGAAGTGCACCTCGATCTCCACTTCCTATAAATGGCATAACTTGCAAATTCTATCTGGTCTATCAATCTGATGGTCTGTCTCTACCCGAAGTATATGAGAACCTACTTTAAACTTGCCTAGAGGAATGTGAAGAGCATGCATCTAGTGGCAAAATGTATATTGGGGTCAAACAATGAGCCATTCTCGCAACTTCAATAAGTGCTCAACATAGAAGGCCATATCCTCCCAGAGGATTGACCCAGGTGACCTGGACGAAACACATGTAGATGTCTTTCCTGATGATCTTGTTCAACTCCTATCTAGTAGGTAAAAGGTGACCAGGGGCATCTAAGGAATATCTGAAAGGAGGGAGATGATTCAACTAAATTCCCATTGACTCTAAGAGATCTGAAACTCCTATAAACCAATATCTAACTCGACCTAAGGGAGTATAATGGGCAATAGTCTCAGAAGAGAAATATGCCAAGTAAGGATATTGGTCCCTACTATTTATCGAGTCTACAAAGCCTCGAACACGATGCAAGAATGAGATCAATCTAAAGACTGTCTCAAGTCGAAATGGCTGAGTTCCAAACTCTGCAAGGATGATGTGTTGAGGTATTGTATGTTTGCATCTAATGATGCGGTGGAGAAGAAGAATTTGGACTCTCTCAGCTGAAGCCCAATCCAACTCAAGTAAAGGCAATCCCCAAATCTCTGAGCCATATAACATAGTGTGATTGATCAAGGTGTCTAAGAGGCTCATCTTGGATGAAATGTCTTGGAAGTGATGTTGAAAGCATTTTCTATCAAGAAGGGCTAAGGGTTCATATCCTTTGTTGATCTGAGGCTGAAGCATTGGTCGCAAACTGAAGCGGGGACCTAAGAATCACACCCCCGAGTAAGTATATGTGTTGGCAATCTCAATCTCCTCCACTCTAAATAGGAAGTGAAGGTTTGAATTTTTCTTCACCCCATTGAAGATCATAACCTTGGTTTTACCCAAGTTGATTGTCAACTATCGAAGATCACAGTGCAGAGCTAAGGCATCCAACTGCCTTTATAATCCTTCTGGGGATGAGGAGAGGAGGAACACGTCGTCAGCAAAGAGTGAAATAGATATTGAAACTAGGTGAAGAAGGAAACCATCGATGTCCTAGATATGCTCGTGTAAAAATGCCTCCAACTCATCCATATATATCCCAAATAGGGTAGGGGACACTGAATAACCCTGCTTAATTCCAATAGTGCTATGGATGAAATCAAATATCCCATGAGTTGTATGAAGACAACCAAGGACAGACTCATATAGGCGTGTAATAGTTGTCAATAGGGTTGCAGAGATGTTGGGTTGTGTTATATTCTGTCAGGCCAGGCAGTAACTCCATTAGGAAGAAAAACTAATTCGTTTTATTCCATCAGGTATGTCTTTGTTATATACAATAGGGTGTGACTGTTCAGTTCATCTCTTGATGACTGTTCACATTCCTAATTTAATTATTTACATAAATTCACCCAATCATGAGGATTAGGTGTCAACATTCCCCCCCTTAATCTGAAGGTATGTTGGTGAGTCCAAGCATCGTTCTGAATCTTTCAAGCTTTTCTCTTCCAAGTGCTTTGGTGAATATGTCTGCAATTTGCTCATTTGTGGAAAAATGACAGAGATGGATTGTTTTGGCCTCAACATGATGTCGGATCAGATGATATTTAGTATTCATGTGCTTTGTTTGATCATGGAACTTTGGGTTCTTGGCCAATTTATTGCAGAGGTGTTGTCAATCATGAGTGGAGTTGATTGTACTTGTTTTACCTGCAAATCTTCAAGAATTTTCCTAAGCCACACAATTTCTTTTATTGCTTCAACTACTGCCACGTATTATGCTTTTGTTGTGGAATCTGTTGGAACTGATTGTTTGCGTGATCTCTAGGAGACAGCTCCTGATCCAAGACTCATAGCATATTTTGAAGTAGATACCCTAGTTTCTTTGTCTCCATCGAAGTCTGAATCAGAGTATCTGATCAAGCTGAAGTCATCCACATGTGTGTACTTGATTCCAAAGTCTTGAGTTCCCTTCAAGTACTTTAGAACTCTTTTTGCAGCAGACCAATGTCCCTCACAAGGCTTTTGCATAAACCTGGAGAGGATTCCAACAGCAAATGAAATGTCTGGTCTGGTAGTAGTTAGGTAGTTGAGATTTCCTACAAGCTGTCTATACTTTGTTGCATCCTCAAATTCTTTTCCTTCAATAGATGTGAGCTTTAAGTTTTGTTCCATTGGAGTAGTAAGAGGATTGCACTCTGTCATGCCAAACCTGTTCAACAAATCTCCAATGTATTTCTTTTGAGAAAGAAATATGGACTTTGGATGTTGGGTTACTTCAATGCCAAGATAGTAATGAACATAGCCCAAATTAGTCATTTCAAAACTTTTCCCCAATTCCTTCTTTATGGATGCAATGTAGCTTTCATTGTTCCCTGTCATTAAAAGATCATCTACATATACCACAAGACATACAACTGTTTTGCCAACTTTCTTGACAAATAAAGTTGCATCATCAAGATCAAAATGATTGAAATTGAGTTTCAGAAGATGCTCAGTTAGTTTTTCATACCAAGCTCGCGGTGCTTGTTTGAGGCCATACAAGGACTTCACAAGTTTGCATACTTTATGTTCATGTCCTTTCACAACAAATCCTTCAAGCTGAGACATAAAAACATTTTCTTTTAGATCTCCATTTAAGAAAGCAGTTTTCACATCCATTTGATGGACTTTCCAACCGTTCTGAGCTGCTAGTGCAAAGAGTGTCCGGATGGTGGCCCATTTTGCTGTGGGAGCAAAAGTTTCCTCATAATCGACCCCTTCCTTCTGTGCAAAACCTTTTTGCCACAAGCCTAGCTTTGTGCTTGTCAAGTGAGCCATCAGCTTTGTACTTGTTCTTGTAGACCCACTTGCAGCCAATTGGTTTGGTTCCAGATGGAGGATCAACCAGCTTCCAAGTGTCGTTCTTTATGAGGGCATCATACTCCTTTTGCATTGCTTCTTTCCATTCATCATGAGAAGCAGCTTCTTTAAAGGAAGTTGGTTCAAAATCTGTATACAAGTTCAATTCACAATCATAAGAAAAATCCATATCAACAGGTGAATTAGAGTCATCTACATCACCTCCATTTTGTCGGTTTGAATTTCTGGTTCCTGTTTTTCCAATTTCATCAGGATGAACACTTTCAAGTGTCTTCGTCAGCCACTTTGGGGGACCTTTCTCAGATTGTCCAGGCTGCTCTGTTGATTGAGTTGGGACTGAATCAAGATTGAGTCTCCCAATTCTATCAATTACATCACTTAAAGAATCATCCATTGTTGGAATTTCATGCGGGGGAGAGTGTTCTTCAGAAGAAGATTCCACATGTTGATCTAGTATAGGAATCCCCCCTTCAAGATGTGGAATCTGATTATCAATTTATTGAAATGATTTTGTTTTTGCGAATCTATCCAAGTGATCAAGTTGCTGCGCAACAACATTATCAGTTTTGGACGATTCAAGGAAAATTACATCTCTAGACACAACAAATTTCTTATTTACTTCATCATAGAGGCGATATGCTTTGGAGGTGTTTGAATACCCCAGGAAGATACACTTACGACTTCTAGCACCAAGTTTGTTTCTATGTACCTTTGGTATCAAAGCATAACAGGTGGAACCAAAGACCCTGAGATGTTTTACCGAAGGAACATGTCCATACCACAATTCATAAGAAGTCTTGTTTCTTATAGCATTAGATGGACATCTATTCTTTATATATGCAGCACATAGAACAGCATCAACCCAAAACATTATCTTTACATTTT
>APFE031575040.1:0-11102 GCA_000404065.3 Pinus taeda | reverse complement strand
GGCAAGGGCTATGATTGAGCGGATGGTCACATATCTGGCAACAGGTGCAAATATCTCATCATATTCTATACCTTCCTTTTGAGCAACAAAACGAAACTTATACTTTTCCGTACTTCCATCTGCTGCATGCTTTATCTTGTAAAGCCATTTGGAAATAACAAATGTCTTGTCCTGGGGTCTGGGAACTACTTCCCAGACATCATTCTTCATGATAGACTCATGTTCTTTGGTCATAGCATCCTTCCATACTTGATGCTTGACAGTGTCTGAGAATGATGAAGCCTCATTTTGTATGATTGTGCTCATGATGGTTAGGTATCCCTGATACCTATTAGGTTTGAAAGGTTTCTTGGGGTGAAACATGTCCTTCAACATCATCAAGTAGCCCCCTAAGCCATGAAGGCCTCTTCCTAGAAGAGGAAGGCTCATGTGGAGGAGGATCAATCAGATCCATGGGTTCTTGTATATCAAGCATTGATTCATCATCCTTTTCTTTTGGTTCACTGGTGTCGGCTTCTTGGGAGATCCTCAAAGTTGGAAGATTTCTCACCTTGCTGAGAGCCATATCTTCGTCAAAGGTGATATCATAACTAATTATGAATTCCCTTTGACCGGCTACATAGATTCTATAGCCTTTAGTATTTTCACCATAGCCCACGAAAATTCCTTTCTTTCCAGATGCACCCAATTTATTTCTTTTCTCTTTCGGCACATGAAAATATACAGGGCTTCCAAAAATTATAAAATGAGAAACATTAGGTTTCTTACCAGTGAAATTTTCTTCAGGAGTCTTGAAACCCAATGCTTGATGAGGTCATCGATTTTGTACATATACGACAGCATTTGTAGTTTTATCCCATAGAAACTTCAGAAGTCTTTGATCATGTAGCATGGCCTAGATAGCTTCCACGATCGTGCAGTTCTTCCTTCCTGCCACACCATTCTGCTCAGGAGTATGTGGTGTAGTAGTCTCCCTCTTAATGCTAGCCTCACATATGCCTGAGTGAACCATCCGTAATATATCGGAGGTCTTGCTTTGGCTTGAGGGGAATGGTACCCTTTTGAGATTTCCTTCAGCACATCCCAAAAATACACCTTCCTTATCTACTTGGAATTTGGGCATTCCTGTTACCATCTATCTTACATTGGGTAGACTTTTGTAATGAAGGTGGGCAAACCTCCGATGCCAAAGTTTGGAATGAAGAGTTTTGTCACAAGACATGACACCTAGTAGATTTCCATCGACCTGATATAATGAATCAACACTAAGCCCAAGAGTAAAGCCATCTTTAACATTACTTTTCCATATACATAACTTGCCATTGCTGAAGGTTACCTTGTAGCGTCTGTCTTCCATTACCGAGATGGACACTAGGTTCTTTTTGAGGTCAGGTGCATTTAATGCATCCTGGACTTTCTAGCCTTCGTGAATGGTTGTCGTCTTCCTCGATCCCCACCTCTCCTCTTACCTTTGCTCTTGAATTTTTCATTCCTTTGATTTTCCATCATATGGATTTTGATCATCGTCCCAGTGTGAGTCCTTTCTATCAAGGCACTCCCTTGCATAGTGACCTGCTTTATCGCAGATGTAACATCATCCTTTTCTTCCACCCTTAGGTCCAGCCTTTCCTTTTGATTTAGTCCTGGAATTATTTCTTTTCTTAGCATGAGAAGAAAAGGTAGCAGGAGGACCTTTAGGCATGGGCATTTCTTGTACTTCTTCCCTTGTTTCTTCTTGAATGCATCTAGCCATTAATTCCTCGAAACCAGGAATTACATTATTGTTCAAAAGAGTAGTCTTGAACATATACCATTCGGATGGTAATCCTCCAAGAGTTGTGAGTGCCATTTCTCTATCAGTAATGGTCTCCCTAATAGATAGGAGATCATTCTTGATCTCGATGATTCTGAAGAAGTATGCTTGCATGCTCTCATCTTTACCCTTCTTGATTTCCCTTAGCTTATTTCTAAGAAACAAAACTTGATTTGAATCATTAACTTTACATAAACTCACCAGTCTATCGTAGATTTCCTTGGAGGTGTCTAGATTAGAGATGTAGGCCACCAAGTGCTTGTCGATAGAGTTCCGGATGATCTTCTTCACTTTAATTTCTCCGTTCTTCCATTTGTTCCTGGTAGAAGGAGGTGCATTTGATGGAGGCTCCATAATATTGCCTCTCACATGACCCAACACTCCTTGATCCTCCAGGGTTAGATAGATAGACATCTTCCATCCATGATATTCAGCTTTCTCACGGAGCTTGTCTTTAGCATGAAAGAGTGTTGAGGACCCCATCATTCTTTTAGGATAGCTTTGCAAATCTTCTCTTCAGTGATTGCTCTTGCTCTTGCTTAGGCTTTGTCTTCACCTCAGCTCTGATATCATGTTAAGTTATGGTATGTTCTATGCTTACAACAATTTACTTCTTTTTCTTATTATATTCCACAAATTAGCAATCACATGTACATAAAGTAAAGTGCAGATAGAACATTAAACGATCGACAAAAAACAAGCCAAGACAAGAGACACAAGATGTGGCTGCTAGCTAGGGACAAACCCCACAATGTGTGGGGAAACCATTTGATCAAATATTCTTTTTTCTTCAATAATTAAGCAGAGAGAAATAGTACAATAAATCTAATTCATATCAGCAGTAGCAAACCCTAGATCAGTAGCATTAGCATTAGCGGCTTCATTATCAAACTAGGGCAGACGATATCTCACAAACCGACCATCGGATTGACTTCATTCCACCACCAAAAGTTGCGACTTCCAGAGGAGGTTCAGATGAACCTATAACCCAGTTCAGATGAGGAGATCTTCTAGGCCACGTAGGTCAATCTTTACTTCTACTATTGTAGCTTCAGTTTTAGCAGTTTTTGGCTTCAAACTAGGGCAGTCGATATCTTGCAAACTGTTCGTCAGATTGACTTCATTCCACCACCAAAAGTTGAGGCTTTCATAGGAGGCTCAGATGAACCTACAACATAGTTCCAAAGAGGAGATCTTCTAGACCACTCAGGTCAATATTTAATTCTACAGTTGCAGCTTCAGTTTCAGCAGTTTCCGGCTTCAAACTAGGGCAGTCGATATCTTGCAAACGGTTTGTCAGATTGACTTCATTCCACCACCAAAAGTTGCAGCTTTCAGAGGAGCTTCAGATGAACCTATAGCATAGTTCCATAGAGGAGATATTCTAGGCCATGCAGGTCAATATTTGGATCTGCAGTTGCAGCTTCAGGTTAAACAGCTTCCGGCTTCACATGTGTGAGCGAGTGACACATTTCTGCGCAGTATAGAAAAGACTCATTTCTGTGCAGTAGAGAGAGAGAGAGGTGATTAGATGAGTGAATCCAAATGAGGGAAATTTCTCTTATATTTATACACAATGTTGGTGGGTGAATATATGCCACTGTTGGGCTTCTGCGCCTACATGAGTTGTAGGTCGGCTTGATAATAATTCCATAATCAAAATAAATTCATATCTCCATGAATACTTATCAGAATCGGATGATGTTTATATCAATCCTACACCTCTCGATGAGAGGAATCTAATAAAAATATTATCATCCATGAATAAGATGACACACATGATTTTTTTCCCTAGTTGCCAATTTTAACAGCAAGTCCCCCTCAGTGGAAGGTGTCCTTTGCTATCCTTGACGCTTGATAAAATTGATCTTCTCTCTCAATGTGAAAAACCGAAACAAAAGTGGAGAACTCAAAATGGGAGCCCAAGAAAAATGAAGATATGTTGGCAATGATTATGATCATGAGGTAGAATGAATGAAAAATCATCCTTTATATAACAAAGTATGGAGTTAATCTCAAAAATGGAGAATAATAAAATATTATTAACCAAATTCAGATCTAACTACTTCGAATACTTTATTATATTTATTGGAGAGGGAAAAGGAATTTAAAATGGTTAAATACATTTATTTAGAAATAATTAAGAAATAAAATGATTTATTAATTATTTTGCGAGAAACAAAAAAGTGTGAAATCAAAATAATTATGTGATTTAATAATTATTCTAATAACAAAAATAAGGAAATTCAAATAAATAATGATTTATTTAAATATTCGTCCGAGATTTAGTCAAATGTGATAGGGCATAATTATTAAATAATGATTTAATAATCATTCCTAGAAAAAAATATATAAATAATGATTTATCTAATTATTCTCATGGGGTTTTCTTATTTAAATAAGAAAATAATTTACTAGAAGTGGTTTACTAAATTATTTTCAAGAGTGAAAGTGATTTTACTATGGTAAAATTAAATCTACATGGTGTATTTCAATCCACTTAGTTAGAAATGGCTAGGTGATCATTTTTTGATCATAACATAAATCATGAGATATTTAAAGAATAAATCAAGGAGAGTTGTCTTGTGTTGGCATGCAATTCATCTAGGTCTTCATGATTATGCTCATGGAGGTGACTTATTGTAGTGATATTTTTCCCTTATGATGATGATGGAGATGTATTACATGTTTGTTCAGAGATGTTGCAGATGATAGAGGTCAGTTGTTGGCATGGTGCCAACTTGTTTGGAGACCCTAACATGTTGATTATTTATATAGGGTGGAGGCATTGACATGATGACTTAGAGCCTTCATATGAGCATGATCAAATGGTGTATTCATTCTACTAGTTTAGGAGGTGATTGTAGGTAGTGGGAGGACGATTCTAGAAGTTTTGGAGCAGTGTTGACCTAGTTTTAGGGATCAAACTTGGGTAACATTGTCTAATAGAGGATTGGGAGAATTATAATTAGAGGTTCCTTCATTATAAAGGCTTTATTCATGATATCAACGCTTTTCCCAAAGGCAAAAGGAGCGTTACATTGTCCAGACTCTATTTTCTCGAATTTCCTTGTGTATTAGGTGTTTTTCATGGATTGGAACAGTTGTAATTTCCCATGGTATGGGTTGGAATATTCATTTGACTTAATATAGAACTCAAATAAGTGTTTAGAGTGTGAATAAATTTATGATATGAGTAGTGATGGTGGAAATTTTTTCTTAAGTAGAGGAGCAAATCCATGATCCAAAGGTTAGATGGTTGAGTGCAAGGCAAGCAAATGTGAGTGCAGATAGAGGAGGCCGAGATCCCATAACACATATTCACACAAAGGAAAATTTACTAATTCGTGTGCGTATACGAAAGAAATGACAAAGGTTAGAGACTAGTGTCGAGGGATGGAGAAGGCAACACAATGACAGAGTTTTGGTGCAGTGAGAAGATCTGAAGTTGTTGCAAAATTGAGTAGATGGTTGTAAAAATATATTAGTTTGAAAAGTAGAGTTTGTGTGGAGGATATGGAGAAGATTTTATGATGTTGGTTGATAATGGAATTAGTGATTTGATGGTTGTATTGGAGCCATTATTTTCTTATGTAGAGAGCATCCTATTTTGTTATATTTTTTATGTTGATTTGCATAGTGTCTTTCTACTAAGAGTATGAATGCATAGATGAATCAAAGTTGAGTAAAGAGTCTGGGATCTAGTATGAAAATAAAAGAAATAGGGTCTGCATAAAGTAGAGGAGTAGTTAGTTCATGAGAGTGGAGCAGGGATTTCGAAGCTTCATCAAAAGGAACAATTTCTCCATCCAATCAGAGTTGGATAGTCGAATCAAAGTTGGATATTACAATTAGAGTTAGGCGAGGATCATTGATTCTAGCCTAGCCTACTCCATTCTACTCTACCATAGCCTAGCCTACTCTGGCTTAGTGTAACCTAGCTTATTCTAGCATTGTCTAGCCTAGTCTAGCCTACTCTGGCTTAGTGTAACCTAGCTTACTCTAGCATAGCCTAGCTTAGCCTTTCCTAGCCTACTCTAACCTATCCCACCATAACCTAGCCTAGCCTAGCCTATTCCAACCATTCTTTCCATGGACTAGCCTAGCCTAGCATAACCTAGCCTAGTTTACTCTAGCCTAACCTAGCCTAGTCTATAGCCTAGTCTACTATAAAGTAAGCTAGCCTACTATAAAGTAAGCTAGCCTACTCTGGCATAGCCTACCTAGCTTATCCTAGCCTAATCTACCCTATCCTAGCCCAATCTAGCCTAGCCTAACCTAGCCTACTCTAACCTACTTTAGCCTAGCCTACTCTAGCTTAGCCTAGACTTTGCTAGCCAACTCTATCTTACTCTATCCTAGCCTATAATATCCTATCCAAATCTATCTTACTCTAATCTATCCTAGCCAAGCCTAGTCTTTCATAGGCTAGAAGTTTATTCTAGCCTAGATTAGCCTATCCTATCCTACCTTAGCCTAGCCTACTCTAGCCTAGCTTAGGCTACTATAGCCTAGCCTAGCTTAGGCTACTATAGCTTCGCCTAGCCTAGCCTAGCCTAACCTACTTTACTCTGACCTACCCCTGCCTACTTTAGCCTAGCTTAACATACTCTAGCGTAGCGTAGCATAGCCTAACCTAGTCTAGCCTAGTCTGGTCTAGCCTAACCTAACCTAGCATGTCCTATCTTATTATAGCTTATCCTAGCCTATTCTAGCCAAGCCTAGCCTAGCCTAGCCTAGCTTAGCCAACTCTAGTGTAACCTAACCTAACCTCACTTAGCCTACTCTCACCTAGCCTAGCCTAGCCTAGTCTATGCTAACTTAGCCTACTCTCGCCTAACCTAGCCTAGCCTACGCTAGCATAGCCAAGCCTACTCTAGCCTAGCCTCGCCTACTCTAGCCTAACTTAGCTTAGCTACTCTACCCTACTCTATCCTATCCTAGCCTACTCTAACCTATTTTAGCCCAGCCTAGAATAGTATATGCTAGCCTAGCCTAGCCTAGCCTAGCCTAGCCTAACCTAGCTTACTCTAGCCTAGCCTATGATTTTCTTAGCTTATCCTAGCCTAGCCTACTCTAGTCTAGCCTAGCTTACTCTAGCCTAACCTAGCTTAGATTACTCTACCTTATTGGAGCCTAGACTAGCCTACTCTAGCCTATTTTAGCCTAGTCTACTCTAGTCGAGCCTAGCCTAACATAGCCTCTACCCTATTGTAGCCTAGACTAGCCTACACTAGCCTATTTTAGCCTAGTCTAATCTAGTTGAGCCTAGCCTAACTTAGCCTACTCTAGCCTAGCCTAGCCTAGTTTATCCTAGCTTAACCTAGTTTAGCCTAATTTATCTTATCCTAGCCTACCCTACCCTAGCCTACTCTAGCCTAGCCTAACCTACCCTAGCCTAGCCTAGCCTCACCTAGCTTGGTCTCACCTAGCCTAGCCTAGCATAATCTATCCTAGCATAACTTAGCCTACTCTCACCTAGCCTAGCTTAGCCTACTCTAGGCTAGTCTAGCCTAATCTAACCTAAATTATCCTAGACTACTCTACCCTACTGTAGCCTAGCCTAGCCTAATCTAGCCTACTTTAGCCTAGCCTAGCCTAGTATACCCTGGCCTAGCATAACCTAACCTAGCCTACTCTAGCCTACCTTACTCTAGCCTACCCTACTCTAACCTAGCCTACTTTATCCTAGCCTAGCTTAGCCTAACCTACTCTAGCCTACCCTACTCTATCCTAGCCTAGCCTAGCCTAGCCTAATCTAGCCTAGCCTAGTCTAGTATACCCTAGACTAGCCTAACCTAACCTAGCCTACTCTAGTAAAGCTTACTCTATCCTAACTTAGCCTACCCTACCCTAGCCTACCCTAGTCTACCTTAGCCTATTCTAGCCTAGCCTAGCCTATCCTACCATAGCCTAGCCTATTCTAGCCTACTATACCCTAACTTAGCTTAGCCTACTCTACCCTACTCTAGGCTAGCCTACTTTATCCTAGCCCACCCTAGTCTACTCTGACCCAAACTAGCATACACTAGCGTACTCTAGCCTATCCTACTATATCCTAGCCTAGTTTAGCCTAACTTAGCATAACCTAGCCTAATCCAGCCTAGCCTAGCCTATCCTATCCTATCCTAGCCTACCGTAGCCTAACCTAGCCTAGCTTATCCTAACTTAGTCTAGCCTAGCCTAGCCTTATCTAGCCTAGCTTAGCCTTGACTACCCTAGCCTAACCTAATCTAGTCTAGCCTAGCCTACTCTATCCTAGCCTATCCCAGTCTAGCGAAGCCTAGCTTAGCCTAACCTAGCCTAGTATACTCTAGCCTAGCAAATCCTAGCTTACTCTATCCTAGCATAACCTACGCTAGCCTAACCTAGCCTAGCCTAGTATACCCTAGCTTAACCTAAACTAACTTAGCCTAATCTAGCCTAGCTTACTCTATCATAACCTAGCTTGGCCTAGCCTACCCTATCCTAGCTTAGCCTAGCCTAGCCTACTCTAGCCTAGCCTAGCCAACTTTAGCCTAGCTTACTCTATCATAGCCTAGCCTATTATACCCTAGTCTAGCCTACTCTAGCCTAACCTAGCCTACTCTAGCCTACTCTAGCCTAACCTAACCTACTCTAGTCTAACCTAGCCTAGACTGCTCTAGCTTGACATATCCTAGTATAACCTAGCTTAGCCTAACCTAGGCTAGCCTACTATAGCCTATCCTAGGATACCCTAGCTTAGCCTAACATAGCCTAGCCTACTCTAGCCTAGCCTAACCTACTCTAGCCTACTCTAGCCTAGCCTAACCTACTCTAGCCTAGCTTAGCCTAACCTAGCCTAGCTTACTCTAGCCTAGCCTACTCTAGCCTAGCCTAATCTACTCTAGCCTAGCCTAGCCTAGCCTAGCCTACTCTAGCCTAGCCTAGCCTAGTATACCCTAGCTTAGCCTAACCTACCCTAATATACCCTAGCCTATCCTAATCTAACCTTGCCTACTCTAACCTAGCCTAATCTATCCTAACCTAGCCTAGCCTAGCCTATCCTAGCCTAGCCTAGACTATCCTATCCTAGCCTAGCCTAGCCTAGCCTACTCTAGCCTAGCCTAACCTACTTTAGCCTAACCTCGCTGACTCTACCCCAACCTAGCTTAGCCTACTCTACCCTACTCTAGCTTAGCCTAACCTAGCCTAACCTACTCTAGCCTAGCCGAGCCAAACCTAGTATACCCTCACCTAACCTAACCTAACCTAGTCTACTCTATCCTAGCCTACTCTATCCTAACCTAGGTTAGCCTAACCTACTCTAGCCTAGCCTAGCCTAGCCTATAATAGCCTTCTCTAGCCTAACATAGGCTAGCCTAGCCTTCTCTTGCCTAGCATAGACTAGCTTAGTATACCCTACCCTAACCTAACCTAGCCTACTCTAGCATACTCTAGCCTAGCCTAGCCTACTCTAGCCTAGCCTAGCCTAGTATGCACTGTGAAAAATTCTAAATCTACACATCAAAAACCCCTACTACAATTACTGGTTTAACATCTCCTACTTGTTCTTTACATTACCAAGTTATTTAATTACATAAACATCGATGAAGAACACTATTGCAACCTACACATACATACAGATCAAAAACTAAAATAAACTGAGACAATCACACAAGGGACACCATTATTTTTGGGCAATCATCCCTGGAAAAATCCAATTAAGGAAAACCGGTGTAGCATATAGATGGTTTGTATTATTAAGCAGATTCTTGAGTACAACTAGGTGCCAAATATGGCTCTCCTAATAGAGAAAAATCACAGGAAAAGTACCTCTATCCGGAGATAGATATTTCGGCAAATTTGTTCGGTGGTGTTATATTCTTTCCACATAGTTAACAGGGGGTTTGAGCGGTACCCGTAACCCCACTTTATGGGGTCCGGGGCAGCGCCTCGGAAAATTTTGGTTTTGGACCCTATGTTAGGTTGGGCGGACCCACCTATGGTTTTGTGCACGATTTTCGCACATGCTTTTTGGATGCGATGGTTTTCGGTCCATGGTATTGGATGCTTCGGCGTGTATAAATATGTATTGTAACATTGAAAGGAATATAATGAAAAATCAAGCTGGTAGTCCCGATTTTGGGATCCAGTGGGAAATCTTTGTGTATACGTGTTATGCTCTCGCATTTTTATTTTTCCTGTGATTTAGAATTCGTATGCAGGTAATTTCTGTACAGGGTTAAAACCTACATTTGGTATCAGAGTTGTTTTGGCTTCAAGGGGACGCCTTTGTTGCTAAGGGGTTTCTCTCGGGCCTGTGGTAGACCCTGTTCAGTGGGAGATCTACGAGATCGATTCTGGTGATGAAAGAAGATGGAGAGCGGTGGAAAGATAGAGATTGAGAAGTTCAATGGTCAGAGTTTTGACTTGTGGAAACTCAAGATGGAGGATCTGTTGGTGGATAAAGATCAGTGGATCGCGGTAGATCCGGGTACTAAACCAACGGGAGTGATCGATGAAGAATGGAATAAGTTGGATCAGAAGGCAAAGAGCACAATACAATTGTGTGTCTCAGATTCAGTATTGCTGAATGTATCAGGTGAAGCTACAACGAAGGCTCTGTGGGACAAGTTAGGGACTTTGTACCAATCTAAGTCTCTGGTGAATAAACTGTTCCTGCGGAAAAAGCTCTATAACCTGAGGATGAAAGGTGGAGACTCGGTGACAAAGAATTTGAATGCATTTAATAGTGTGGTAAGTCAGTTATCATGTGTTGATATTAAAATTTCAGATGAAGATAAGTGCATAAGTTTGTTGTGTTCTCTACCAGATTCGTGGGATAGTCTGGTTATTGCAATAGGTAGCAATGCAACTGCTTTGCAGTTTTATGAAATAGTCTCAGCCTTGCTGACGGAGGAGATGAGACGGAAAAATATGGACAACCAGAATGGTGATGCCTTGTCTGTACGAGGACGGTCCCAGAACAGAAACAAAAATAAGTCATCGAGTGGGAGATCTAAATCTAGAGGGAGATCTAAATCTCCAGGAAAACCAATAAAGGTGGTGTGCTGGAAATGCGGAAAGGAAGGGCACTTCAAAAGGGAGTGTAAATCTAAAGCTCCTGATAAAGGAAAAGGATTTGATGATGCTTCTTCTGCAGAGGCAAAAACCACCCCACCTCAGATGAAGGTGGGGATGTGTACTTGGCTTCTTCAAGTACACATGTAGATCATGAGGCATGGTTGATTGAATCAGGTGCATCATTTCACTTCACTCCCCATAGAGATGGTTCTGCGAGTATGAGAAATACGATGGTGGTGAT
>APFE031575034.1:189727-220246 GCA_000404065.3 Pinus taeda | reverse complement strand
GAATTGTTGACAACATTGATGTAGTGGTTGATGAAAAAGGATACATTCCTAGGCAAGTAAATTATGAAAATATCGAAGAGGATGAAGACTACCCTCAAAATCAGACTGATGATGAAGAAAACTATGAAGAAGAAACCCATGAGGAGCTAGAAGAACAGATAAGGATAGAAGAAAAGACTCCTTCTAGGTATGTTCAAAAGAATCATCCAGAATCACAAATTTTGGGGAAAAGGGAGGCTGGCATACAAACAAGAAGAACAATTGCAGAAGCTTCAAGTTATTTGGCATTACTCTCCTCCACTGAACCACAAAATGTAAGAGAGGCTTGCAAAGATGAATGTTGGGTCAAGGCAATGGATGAAGAACTAAACAAATCGAAAAGAACAACACTTGGGAATTGGTTCCTATACCAAAAGATAAGAATGTCATAGGGACAAAATGGATCTTCAAAAACAAGTTGAATGAAAATGGGGAAGTAATTAGAAACAAGGCCAGACTTTTTTGTGAAGGGTATGCTCAACAAGAAGGATTAGACTTTGAAGAAACCTTTGCTCCCGTTGCTAGACTTGAGGCCATCCAAATGTTCCTTGCCCTCTCAAGTTTTCAGAACTTCAAAGTATTTCATAAGGACATGAAATCAGCCTTTCTTAATGGAGACTTAGAAGAAAAAGTGTACATAGAGCAACCAGATGGGTTCATTCTTGGGAATGATCCAAATCTTGTATGCAGATTAAAAAAGGCTCTCTATGGTCTTAAACAGGCTCCAAGGGCTTGGTACTATCGTTTGGACAAATATCTTCATCAACAAGGTTTTTCAAAAGGATCAGTAGGTAGCAATCTCTATATAAAAATTGAAAATGACAAATTGCTAATAATTTTTGTGTATGTAGATGATATTATCTTTGGCAGAAATGAAGAAGCTATGAGTCAAAGCTTTGCCATGGTGATGCAGAAAGAATTTGAAATTTCTTTGCTTGGAGAACTGACATACTTTCTTAGATTGCAAATCCAACAAAATGAAGGCGGTATCTTCTTGTCTCAAACGAAGTACCTCAAGCAGATTCTGAAGAAGTATGGCATGGAAGATTCAAAACCAGTATGTACTCCTATGGTTACAAGATGCAGTCTCAGTGCAAATGATGAATCAACAGCAGTGCATCAGCCAACCTATAGATCCATGATTGGAAGTCTACTTTATTTGACAGGTACATGACCAGACATCATGCATGCAGTGGGAATAGTTGGAAGATTTCAGGCAAATCCTAAGGAAAATCATCTTCAGGCAGTAAAGAGAATTTTCAAGTATCTTCAAGGAACTCAAAACTATGGCTTATGGTATCCTAGAGATACAGATCTCACTCTTCATGCTTATACAGATGCAGATTGGGCTGGAAGCGTGGATGAAAGAAAGAGCACAAGTGGTGGTGCATTCTTTATGGGTTCCAGATTAGTATCTTGATTTAGCAAGAAATAGAGTTCGATTGCCTTATCTACAGCTGAAGCGGAATATGTGGAATATGCATCTTGTTGTACTCAACTCCTTTTGATGATGCAAACCTTGCAGGATTTTCATATCACTTGTACACCACCTATCTCCATCTTATGTGATAATACAAGTGCAATCAACATTTCAAAGAACCCAGTCATGCATTCAAAGACCAAGCACATACCGATCAAGTATCACTTTCTTCGGGAACAAGTGATGGAACAAAAGGTCAAATTGGAGTATGTTCCTTCTAAGGAACAAGTTGCTGATATTCTCACCAAACCACTACCCAGGGAAACTTTTGAACATCTCAGACAGAAGTTGGGAGTAGATGATGCATCATCTTGCTGTTAAACTTATAGAGAAAAATGGGTGTACACGATTTGCCGGAAGAAGATCCGCGTACATACGCCGGTTTGTGCAGAGAAATTCGCGTATATGGAGGCGTGATGGATATCAGAAGGGACAGGCTCTGGTTGAAAATTTTCTGATATGGGTCTGTAAGAGACCATCTGGCACAGGTTCACGGGGAGAAGATAAAATTCTAATGATGCATTGTTGGCATTATCTTAGAAGCTTTTGGTTCTATTTCACAACTGTTGTTGGTCTCTAATGGAACAGAGGCAGGGGGAGAATAGAAGGAAATCATGGTTGCTGATCTAAATGGTGATGGACAGATGCTGCTATCAATCATTGGTGACTTTCATAAGTCCTGCTCTAGATATTTCGTCTCTATGTCATGTATCTCTGTTATGGTCTCAAGGTCATGTAACGGCCTATTTTGGTTTCCCCACTATGTCTGGGATGAAGATGTAATGTTATTGGTTGTCATATGTAATTTTCTGATGTATTCCAACTTGGTTGGGTGGATGATCCCCACGTGTTTGGGTGATGGATGTATGTACTGAGTTTTTTGATGTTAGGAAGGTCTTTTATGATGTATATGTCATGGTTCTTCTTGAAGAATTTTTTTTGCAGATCTTGCCTACAGTCAGGGGGAGGATCGTCAGCACAGCAGGGCAGAGATTTTAGCATGTACTCAGGGGGTGCACAACCCTTTGCCCTTGATGACAAAGGGGGAGAATGACTTTGAGAATCTTGGGGGTTGCCATCGAGTCCAAAGGGGGAGATTGTTGGCATTATGGCGCAGGTGTTGTCCTTGATGGCAACTCTCTTTGGTAACAGATCTTAGTTCAGGATTTTAGAATGAAGGAAAAGGCATATACGCAGGTTCATCTAGACTAAGGCGCGTATACAGACAGGTTAGACATAACAAAGGTGCGTATATGTTGGAGAACTTGCTTTTGAACCATGGTAGTTAGTCCTTGGGATTTGATCCTATGGTTTTGGACCATGGTGTCTCGTTAGATGTGTTGATCCCTAGTATTGGGTCCATGGTATTGGTTATTATGGTTTTGGACCATGGTATTGTGGAAGGCCTAAGACTATAAAAGAGGAAGGAGATCATGTGGCAAAGTATCATCTGAATTATTATTGAATATCTGATAAAGTGGTAGATCTGGAATACTGGTAATTGGGTTATGGTGCAGATTTGGATCTGAATAAAGGAGGAACCTTAGCGCAAAGAGAAGGATAAGTTCTATTGATGGGTCATAATCTTTAAGCTTGAATGATAGTATCTTTGTATGATTTTGGTCTATTATATGTGGTGCTTGCTTGATCTATAACACTGATAATCTGGGTCAATTAGTGTTTGAATATCTGAAAGTGCGAATTATCCCTTATAGATCTGTACGTAGGTTCAGTGAAGCGAAGGCGCGTATACATGCTAGTTCAGTGAATGAGAACAATGTATACGCAGATTTTTCCAGACACATAAGCGTATGCACACATGTTGCAGGTTATTGAAATAGCATATATGTTTTAGATGCTTCTGTTTATTGCTGCTGTGTTCTGGGTTCAGATTTTCGTGTGTGGTTTCTAGTACTGTGTTTTGGGTACAGCTGTTAGAGAAGTATCTACTTGATTCAGATCTAATTGGTAAAAAGGAGAATGGTTGATGATTGATTGATGTTCATGGATCCAGTCTGAAAATTTATGAAACGTGGTCCCTGGAAGAAAGAGGAGGTTGTAGCCTTCTGGTAGGACAGCACATACGTACTAGTATCTTGGCTAGTACAAGTGCTAAAGGGGATTGTAGCTCCCTTCCAGGAGAAGCTAGAGAACGAGAGAGAGGGTTGTAGCTCTCTACAGGTTGCAGCCTGTGTACTCGTAAAGGACTGCACTAGTACATTGTAAAAGAAGTTTCTAATTTAAAAAGAAGATAGAGACAAATTGCAACAGGTGGTTTTCACCCACATTGGGTTTCCACCTTATATCTTGTGTTCTTGTGTGTGATTGTCTTTCTGCTCTGTTTTACTGTTTCTGTTTACCGGTTATTTGATTCTGAACACAGATTAACAATCATCAGCAGAAAGATAAAGTAACTCAAAAGTTTTCTTTGTATACGCTGGTTTCCTTCTGAATAGTTGTGTATATACGTGGGTTTAATTAACTGAAGTAGCGTATATCATTAATTTTTGAAAAAGGAATAATTGACTTGATAATACTGATTCACCGCCCCCCTCTCAGTATTATTTCCAACAGGGTGTTCATGCCACCTAGGCTTCTTCGAAGCAATGAGCTTTTATCGACAATACTAACGAGAAGGTATCTTCTTGGTGTTAGTTTTTCTTGCTTTCGATTTTATACTGGAATGGATTTATAAAATTTTCGGTTTTTGTTGGACTCTATTTTAGTATCAAATGTTGAGGTCGTTGCATTCTACATTAAGTGATGGGCCAGGGAGGAGTTTTTGATTACCTAGGAGGGCTCGATACCTTTCAACAACGCTACAAACCAAGATGCATGGAAATTATTCCATATGGTTGTAGACCAGGTTGTTTGACTCAATATGTTGGTTCTTGAGAACTATGATTTGTATAAGCCACCGGTGAAGGGCTTCACTGTAGTGCCTCGAGGGGGGAGCTCAATTGCAGTGGAGTCAAAACATTTCGGACTTTTAGAATGACGACTTAGCCTTTTCAGGCTTTGATTGCAATTGCAATGCTTCTCATTGCGACCTTGGAACCCTTTCCCAAGAGTTGAAGAACATAAGATTCCCACTTACCAGCACATCTTGGCCACTGGTAGGTGATCAGTCCAGTGAAAGTGCATGGAATTACAGTTGATGAATTAGCTAAAGTTTAAAATGAAGTCTAGGGTTAGAAAACAATCTTTATCGCAAACAGAGTAAAGGGAGAGAAAGAAATTCCAAATGTTGTAGTTTCTGTTTTGATGCTTGACATGCTTGATGTTTTATCTCATGTGTTAGTGCATGCAAGGAATTGTTAGAGTACAAGCACAGTAGAAATTAAATGATTCTAGCAATAGACAAAAGCATTACACACAATGGAGAAAGACAACAAAATTGTCTCACATATTCACAGCAGACAATAGCAAACAATAGAAATTACTTAACTAGAGAACATAAATCACTTAGCATTACATAACAGGCCTGGGCCTTGGCTTGCATGCCTTGGCCAGAGAAATTACAAATTTATAGAGGCTTAAGGAGGATCTAGAATCTTGCATGTGATTTAGAAGGAGATCTAGAAACTAATGGCGGTGTAGTAGGTTCGGTGCGAGTGTGGGGTGACGGCTGGGACGACAGACTATCGGAGAGTTGGTGCCATCATCAACACAGTGTTGATGAGTTTGGCTTCACACGTAACATTCTCCCACTTGAAGCCAAATAAGAGCCATGAATCAAGTCACACCGAGTCCTACCATGCCTCTACATAACTCATGTTTATTTCATGGTAGAATCTTCGTGACCATATCAGCAGGTTCCTATCTGTATGAATATTTTCCAAGGATAATTTTTCTCCCTCCAACACATGCCGGATCCAATGGTGCCTTAAGTCAATGTGCTTGGTTTTTGAATGAAATGTTGGGTTTTTCGCCTAGTGGATTGCACTCTGACTATCACAATATAACACATACTTGTCCTACTTTATTCCTATCTCTCCTAGGAATCACTGCATCTACAACATCTCTTTACAAGCTTATGTTGCAGCTATGTACTTTGCTTCTCTTATAGAGAGGGCTACTATTCTTTGTAGCCTTGACACCCAAGATACTGCTACACCTGCAAATATATACAAATAACATGTAGTGGACTTTCTGGTGTTCATATCTCCATCCATATCTGCATCTGTAAATCCTTCAAGCATAGTCTCATCATGGCCAAAACATAAACAATAATGATTGTTACCCTTGAGATACCTGAAAATCCATTTTACTGCTTGCCAGTGTTGTTTTCCTGGATTGGCAAGGAACCTACTCACTACTCCCACTGAATATGCAATGTCTGGTCGTGTGCACACCATGGCATACATCAAGCTACCAAATGCTGAAGCATAAGGAATCTTACTTATCTCTTCTTTCTCCTTGTCATCACTAGGACATAATTCAGTACTCAGCATGAAGTGGGCTACAAGGGGTGTACCAACTAGCTTGTCATCCTTCATATTAAACCTGTCAAACACCTTCTTGATATATTTTTCTTGCGATAGCCACAACCTTTTGTCTTTCCTGTCACACATAATCCGCATGCCCAATATCTATTGTGCTGGTCCCAAATCCTTCACTGTAAATTTTCTATCCAAATATTTCTTCAACCTGTTGATCTTATTCTTATCATGCCCAACAATCAACATGTCATCCACATATAACAATAATGTGATATACTTTCCTTGATCATACCTCTTGATATAGACACAATGGTTAGCTTCCAACCTCTGAAAACCAGGTTCCAACATGAATGAATCAACTTTCTTGTACCATTGTCAAGGTGCCTGTTTCAACCCATAAAGTCTCTTATTCAACTTGCAAACAAGGACTTCTTTTACTTTTTCTATGAAGCCTTTTGGCTGCTCCATATAAATTTCTTCCTCCAATTCACTGTGAAGGAATGCAGTTTTTACATCTAACTGTTCAGATTCTAGGTCTAAAGCAGTAACTAGACCAAGAATAACTCTAATGGATGACATTTTGACAATAGGTTAGAAAATTTCAGTGAAGTCAATACCTTATTTTTGGGCAAATCCTTTCACCACCAACCTTGCTTTATACCTCTCCTTCTTTTCATCACCTTCATGCATAATCCTTTACGCCCATTTGTTTTGTAGTGCCTTTCTTCCTTTTGGGAGGTTTACCAACTCCCAAGTTTTATTTTCCTAGAAAGAGTTCATTTATTCTTCCATTGCTTTCTTCCATTCTTTATTGTGCTCAACTTTACAAGCTTCTTGAAAACAATTAGGCTCACCTTCATCAGTCAACAAAATATAGTTTGAAGGAGGATACCTTTCTGAAGGCTTATGAGGCCTAGAAGATCTGTGAACCAACTATGGTGGTGAATTATCAGGTTGAATCTCCTGTAAGCGTTCCTGTAAGATTCCTTCTTCTTGTTTTTCATCATTTTCCACTTGTTGTTCTTCATGCTCTTGAATTTGCTGTTCATTTTCTTGCATTGGTGGGATGTTTTCCTGCTACTCTTCAAACCTGTCAATAACCTTCTTGACCTCCAACTCACCTACAGTCCTCTTGAACATTTATGACTCATTGTATATAACACCCTTGCTTCTAATAATTTTATGTTTGACTAGATCCCATAGATGATAACCAAAATCTTCATCCACATATCCAAAAAAAATGCATTTCATAGATTTATCATCTAGCTTAGTTCTATTTTCTTTGGGAATATGTACAAATGCTTCACATCCACATATTTTCAAATGAGATAATTCAACTTCTTACCAATCCAAACTTCTTCAAGGATACCGCCATCCAAGGCTGTAGTTGGAGATCTATTTATGGGATAACAAGCAGTCTTGACTGCTTCATCCCAAAAATTCTTCTCCAAACCAGAATTTGACAACATACTTCGCACCTTTTCCATAATGGTGTGATTCATCCTTTCTGTGACACCATTCTGTTGAGGAGTATTGGCCACAGTCTTCTCATGCTTTATGTTAAACCTGTTACAATATTCCTTAAATGCGTTTGAGAAATATTCTCAACCATTATCTATTCTTAAACACTTCAACAATTTGCTAGTCTCTCTTTCAACAACAACATGGAGTTTTTGAAATATTCCAAACACTTCACTTTTATTTTTCATAGTATATGCCCAAACCTTCCTGTATCCATCATTTATAAATGTTACAAAATATGATGCTCCTTATAATGATTTGATGTTAACAAGCCCAAACACATCTCAGTGTACCAATTCTAACACATTTTTCTTTCTATCATGGCCACCTCTAAGGAATGAAACCCTTCTTGGTCTACCATATATACAATGCTCACAAAGATCAAGATTGTAGGATTTCAAACTTGGCAATAAATTTTTACCAACAAGGATTTTTAATCCCTTCTCGCTTATGTGACCCAAGCACTTATGCCACGGATCTATTGAATTTCCTTCTTTTGTGATAGCATCCAAATCTGGTTTTCCTATCGGTGCCTTCAATGTGTATAATGTTCCTGTCTTGGGTCCTTTGGCCACGACCAATGCTCCTCTACTAATTTTCTAGCCTCCTTTTCCAAAGCTTGTGGAATAGCCCTCATCATCCAGTCATCCCATAGAGATTAAACTCATGCGCATTTCTGGTATATGCCTGACCTGTTTCAAAAATATATCTTGTCCATCTTTCATCTTGATCTGGACATCTCCGACTCCAACAATACTACAAAAATGATTATTCCCCAAATGCACTCTACCATAATCACCAAGATTATATGAAACAAAACTACCTTTTCATGGGGTTACATGGTGAGATGCCCCAGAGTCGAGGATCCAATCAAAGCTACTGCTAGATGTATATACACATGCATCCTCTACTAAAACAGTAAATAACACATCACTATCTGTGGCTACAATAGTAGTCTCACCTTCATTTGTGCTGGATGACTTGTGATTTGTATCGGACTGTCTCTGATCCTTTTGTCCTTTCTTTCAGAATCGACATTATTTCTTCATGTGACCAAGCTTGCCACAATGAAAGAAGATGATCCTGCCTCTCCTTGATTTTGATCGGCCTCTCAATCTTGATCACCCTTGCCAGCCTCGATCCATTCTCCTACCACGATCAGCTAGAACTAGAGCTTCTCTTCCCTGGTTTTTCACAATTGACTTGCGTCGTAGTTCCTCATTCATTAAATTGCTGATGACATCATCAAACTTTAGGGTCCCTGCAGTTTTTGAAGTGCTCATAGCTACAATTAAGTTTTCCCAGTTGTCTGGCATAGAACACATTAACAAAATAGCTCTAATTTCACCATATAAAATGATTTGAACAGAGGAAAGTTGATTAGTAATAATATTAAATGCATTCAAGTGTTCAGCAACTGAAGCACCCTCCTTCATATTGATATTATAAAGCTTCTTCACCAAGAACACTTTGTTTGATGAAGTGTTCTTCTCATATAGATCATGGAGCTTCTTCCATAATCCTTCTGTTGTCTTTTCTCTGAACACATTGAAATACACATTCTTTGCTAAATATTGGCAGATTGTTGCAATTGCCTTTCTATCTATCTTATTCCACTCTTCATCTATCATTGATGAGGGTTTCTTTGTTGTGCCCTCAATAGGCAAATATTGGTCCTTTAAAATCAGTATATCCTCTATTTATGATTTCCATAGGGAAAAATCAGCCCCGCTCAACTTCTCCATATCTCTAACTGTTGTCTCAATTTTCAATCAAATTCACGCCCCAAAACAAAACAAAAAAAACTCCACTTAAAATTAAAATTTTAATTATCTCTTTTAAACTTTTAAAAATAATAACCTTCCTCCATTTTAAAATACCCTTTTCAAAATTTCTGTCCCCCCTTTTAAAATATACTTTTCAAAATTTCCACATATAATTATATATGTTCATATTAAATGCAAAAAACATATATAATGTTTTAACCTTTTCACATTTCACACATACATATGTTGGTTTGAGAAAAAACATGACCTATACGTGCAAGCTTGATGTGAAAAAAACAATTACGAACTCCACGTAAAGCACTTACACACTCCACGTTTCATACTCCACCACACTTAAGAACTCCATGTTTCGCACTCCAAGGACAACAACCATCCTCCACATGAAAGCTCAAACAGGCTATCAACTCAGTGAAGAATAATTCAACAAAACTCTTCACAACATGAAAACAATTTCTTTATATGTCGATTCCCTTGGTTGATTAGCGTCTGCATTTGCATATTTCTGGGTGGTAGAACTACAAGAACTGATACAATTTGATAACCATCAATGTTTTTAGAGCCACTTTCGGACCACCAAATCTGCAATAGAAATTCTTTGCTCCAAACAACATTGCCAATGCAAGTGCACAACAATCTCTCCACACAGCAGCCTCTCACAGCTGACAATGCGGGCTACGTTTCCTCCAGCAAGTACGCAACACACTGTAACCCAAGGTATACCGTCAACACACACTGGTTTGCTTTCTCTGATCCCTCACAACTTGGCTCCGATGCCAATTGTTAGAGTAGAAGCACAAGAGAAATTAAATGATTCTATCAATAGACAAAAGCATCACACACAATGGAGCAAGACAACATAATTTGCTCACATATTCATAGCAGACAGTAGAAAACAACATAAATTACTTAACTGGAGAACATAAATCACTCAGCATTACGTAATAGGCCTGGGCCTTAGCTTGCATGCCTTGGCCAGAGAAATTACAAATTTATAGAGGCTGACGGAGGATCTAGAATCTTGCATCTGATTCAGATGGAGATCTAGAAACTAATGGCGATGTAGTAGGTTTGGCGCGAGTGTGGCGGTGATGGCTGGTACGACAGACTATGGGAGAGTTGGTGCCGTCATCCACAGAGTGTTCATGAGTTTGGCTTCACACTTAATAGGAATAGCAAGGTGTGCTTTGCAATGTGCTTTGATCTATCCAATCATTCTCGCTAACCTTTGAGCAAACGAAGGAAAGGCATTATCGATACAACCTACCTCATCAGACCTAGTCTATAATGAAATCAAGGTTAATGAAGTTTTGGATGACTCAAAAAATCTATCACAGGGCCATCTAGTATCTCATGAAATAGCATTAAAGAAAAAATAAAATTTAATGGAAAATATGCAATCTCAGCTGATGAATTTTCTTATGAACTGGTGGGGGGCTAAATCTTGCAATATTTCTTATTTGAGAGGGAAAGTGCCTTCATGGGTGTGAATTCATATGTCAGTTGTCTTACAATTGGTGTGTTTGATAAGTTTCTATGAGAAGATACGAACAAGGGTGTCGCTGAAAAAATAGAAGCTCTAGACAAACTTGTAGTCAAAGGAGACTTGAGCAAACTCCACAAAATCCAAGAAATTGTTTCGGAAATGAATGGACCCTCCCAATTGGTGGGTGAACTGAAGGATAAGATGTAGAAAGAAAATATGCCTTGGCTTGTGAGGAGGGTGAGGGTGAAGAGCGATGGCTACAGGCTTGGATGGCGATTAAAAGGGTTTTGGCTTTGAAGTGGAATGAAATAGCATATTTTAGTACACAAAAGGCAAAAATACATCATAATACCTTTGTAGGGCTGTTTTGGTTCAAGAAATAATCACCATAGACTATGAAATTGTCATTCATACTATTAACCTATTAACTTGAGAATCATTTCAGATATATTATTTGATAAGTTATTTTAGCTTAGTGGATATTAAAAAAAAAAATTAGACAATTTTTTAAATCTCTTTTATTTTTTTGGTGTACTTTTGCACTTTTAGAAACAATTGCTAGTTATAATATTTATTATAAAACCATAATTTTCTACAACATCCTGACTCATAAACTTTTTGGCCATCACAACTACATCCTTGATCTTCTGTACTAATTGATTAGTGTACCTGATTGGTGTACCTTTACACTTTTAGAGACAATTACTAATTATAATATTTATTATAAAACCATAATTTTCTACAGCATCTTCACTCATAAACTTTTTAGCCATCATGGTTGCATCCATGATCTTCTGGACTGATTGATTGGTTGTATTGCCGAATCTTTCTATTTACTAACCAGCACGACTGCATCCGGACTGATTGATTGGTTGTATTGTCGAATCTTTCTATCTACTAAAGTATTTGTTTTGCTACATTCTTTAGGCTTCACGTGAAAATCTGCACAAATTCAATGCTTGTGCAGCACAATCCAAACCAACCATTTCGTGGACAATTATTTGATCGTTATTGCAAAAATATTTTCATCAATTTTCCCCGGCTGGATGAGATTAAAATCTAAAATAATTTGCAATTGGCGTAAGGTGATTCTTTAGGATCAATGGTCAATGTAGATGCGATTTTTATTACCAATATTTCCAAGCGAAAAAAATGTACTCATAATTCTAATAAAAAATAAATTTCAAATTTTAATTAAATAAATAATTTATAAAATGTAATATATTTTTTATTAATGTTTTAAATTAAATATATTTATACATTTTAAATAACAAAAAATTGTGTTAAAACATAGAAATAAAAATAAGTCTTTAAAATATTAAGATAAAGTATATAATTTGATATATATAAACAAAAATGAGCAGTATTGATATTAAGTCTATGCTGTGTAGATTACGTGGCATGTTTTTTTCCAGAGATGTTGGGATCTCCATCATGTGACATCGGATCCAGAACTAGAGTTTCTATAACAGCAAAAAGACTGTATCAATGAGATATAATTGACAAATTTGCGACAAAAGCATAATGCACTTGTAAAGACTATCATCAAAGTTGAGATTCTCCCCCACTCACCTATTGAGGTCGATGTCATGATAGTTTGCACCATTGTGAGTTTTGGTGCTCTAAACTTTAGGGGTGGCATCCTTGAGCCTGTAATCAGTAATCTGGCTTTGGAGGGTATCCGCTAAGTCTTTAAGGCTCTTGAAAAATTAAT
Source organism: Pinus taeda (assembly GCA_000404065.3). Taxonomy (NCBI): domain Eukaryota; kingdom Viridiplantae; phylum Streptophyta; class Pinopsida; order Pinales; family Pinaceae; genus Pinus; species Pinus taeda. The sequence goes on along the minus strand of APFE031575034.1, from coordinate 207,780 downwards.
ACCAACTATCGTGTTAAATAGTTGAATATACTGAGAGCAGCTATACTTGTCAGATGAATTTTGCAGGTTGCGGATCTGTTTCCAGGCTGAAGTACAGAGGGTCTGAGCAAGGCGAGTTCTCCATTTCGCAACACATCAAACCATTCCGTAACACACATGCATTTAAGAATGAATGTGGGTTTAATGTAGGGTTGGTAGTTAAGTATGTCAAATATTTACTCCCCGAGTGAAATATGTACTCCCCAACATAGATATGAACATTCGCCTATTCTCTATCTTAATGATTTGCTCTGTCATGTATTAATGTCAACAATGTATGTTTGGATAAATATCAATGTAAAATTTATTTGCAATGTTAAGCCAGAGAGGGTCAAAGTTTTTGAGGTAGTGAAGAGAAAATCATGGAGCAATTTGTGGTGGGCGCCTGAAAACAAGTTTAACTAAGTTTTAAAGAGATTTACTCCGCAATCCCACTGAAGCGTAAATTACAGCAAGATTTTTTTTGTGTTTTTACTTGTAGTAGCCTCAAATTTATCATGCGAATGTATTTACATATGTTTTATAATATAATCTAGAATTTGGTTTGTTGCCATATGGCCTTAAACCGTAATGAATAAATTTACCACAACCACATTGTTTTACTTTTTTTTTGCTATGAGTTTTTCTATGTTTTATTTAAGCTTTTGTTTAGTTGCGATTTTCTTGCCGCAACTGTTTTCTGAGTGAAACTCCTCTCCTCTGCCCCAAAAAAAATTGGAAAGACATGGTGAAGGGATTGCCACTCACAGAAAAAATGAACAACCTATGTGAAGGATGTATCTTGGGCAAACAACATAGAGAGACATTTCCAGCAAGAAAGTAAATAGGGAAAAGACACCTTTGGAGATTCTCCATTCAGAATTATGTGGACTAATGCAGACACCATCAATTGGTAATAGGAATTATTTATTGACCTTCATAGATGACTACACAAGGAAGACATTGGTCTATCTCCTAAAACATAAAAGTGAAGTGTTTGAGCGCTTTCATCAATACAAATCTCTTGTTGAGAAGCAATGTGGACACTACATCAAAGCCTTGAGGACTAACAAAGATGACAGATATATATCAAATGATTTCCTTCGATTTTGGAAGGAGCATGGAATTCAGAAGCAATTTACAACAAGGTATAATAGGAAGAATAGGACCATTATGGAAATGGTAAGGAGTATATTGAAGGGAAAGAATTTGCCAAATGATTATTGGGCTAAAGCTGTTGCTTGTGAAATGTATATCATTAATAGGTTTCCAACCAAAAGTGTCAAGGATGTGGTCCCTGAAGAGGCATGGAGTGGAGAAAAGCATAGTGTCACTCACATGAGAGTCTTTGGATGTGTGGCTTATGCACATGTCCCCGATATGTTGAGGAAGAATTTGGACAGCAAGGGGGAGAAATGCATATTTGTTGGATATAGTGATGAATTCAAGCCATACAAGATCTACAATCCATCAACCAAGAACATCATAATCAAAAAAGATGTAAAAGATGAATAATGGGATGGAAGTTTAGAGAAGACATTCAATGTGAAAGCATGTATACCACATGAGAACAAAGAGGAATCGACAAGAACAAGCAATTCCTCAAAAGTGACTCCCTATACTCCTATTCAAGCCCAATAAATCAGATAACAAGTAATAGGACAACGTTGTGCAGTCAAGAAAGTGCTTCTACAAGCGCAATGCAAAGTGCAACACCAAATGACATGTCAATCCAATCTTCAGCAAGCACAAGAAGATCAAAATTCAGAAATTTAAATGAGATTTATGAGCAAGATGAAGTTGATAGTAATGCTAGCCTAAATTCCTTATTTACATTATTTTGTCATGTAGAGGACTCAATCCATTTTGAAGATGCAGTCAAAGAAGAAAAATGGGTTGTGGCAATGGATGAAGAAATAGAAGCAATAGAAAAGAATGACACATGGGAGCTAGTGAACCTTCTGCAAGAAAAATATGGCATTGGAGTGAAGTGGTTCTATAAGACCAGGAGCAACATTGAGGGAAATATTGAAAGGCATAAAGAAATGCTAGTTGTTAAAGGATACAAGCAACAACATGGAAGAAATTATTCAGAGTCGTTAGTGCTAGTCACGAGGTTGGACACAATGCATACAATTTTGGCGATTACCGTGCAACAGAAATGGAAAGTGTATCAAATGGACATAAAATAATCGTTCTTGAATGGAGTGTTGAAAGAGGAAGTTTATGTTGTGCAGCCACCTAGTTATGAGGTTGTAGGAAAAGAAGACAAGGTGTATAGGTTGAGGAAAACTATTTATGGGCTAAGGCAAGCACTGTGTGCATGGTATAGTAGGATGGATGCTTACTTGTTGGACAATGGTTTCGACAAATGTGATGGTGAGACCACTCTCTACAGCAAAGACATCGATGGTAAGATTCTTATTATTGTCTTATATGTATATGATTTGATTTTTATAGGCAGTGATGATTTCCTCATCATTGATTTCAAAGAAGTCATGAAGAGTGAATTTGAAATGACTCACTTGGGGTTGTTAAGATATTTAATGGGCATAGGAGTGAAGCAAACAGAAAATGGAATTTTTATTTCTTAAGCAAAGTATGTAGCATACATTTTAGAGATGTTTAATATGCAGAACAACAAGCCCGCACCAACTCCAACTGTCATGGGGTTGAATTTGAGTAAAGAATATTGCAGCGGCAATGTCAATCCGACATTATAAAAATGTATAATAGGAATCTTGATGTATTTGACCACCACTAGGCCAGATATAATGTATGCAGTGATTTTTGTGTTGAGGTTCATGGAGACGCATTGGAAAGCAGCAAAAAGGATACTAAGGTATGTCAATGGGAAAAAGGAGTATGGTATTCAGTATACCGCAACAAATGAATTCAAGCTGGTTGGTTACACTGACTGTGATTGGGCAGGAAGTGTCGATGACAGAAAGAGCATGTTAGGATATGTTTTTCATTTGGGTTTTGGAGCCATTTTATGGACCTCCAAGAAGCATCCAATAGTGTCACTGTCAACAACAAAAGCTGAATATGTCACCGCAACAGCATAAGCGTGTCAGGGAGTTTGGATGAGAAGGATTTTGAATGATCTTTGCCATGACCAAGAAGAAATGAAAACTAACAACACTTCCGCACTTGCAATGTCAAAGAAATATGTTTTTCAGAAGAGGATCAAGAACATTGCTGTTAAATATAATTTTATTAGAGAGTTGATAAACAATGATGAAATTGTGTTGCAGCACTGCCGGTCACAAGAATAATTTGTTGATATTTTTACGAAGCCATTGGCATGTGAAAATTTTGTTTATCTCAGAGACTGTTTGGGAATTGTCAATGGCGGCTGTTGTGATTAAGGGGGAGTGTTGCAAAAATAATCCCAACCACCCCGTTAAACACAATGACAACAGACACACTTGTTAGATGAATTTTGCAGGTTGCGAATCTGTTTGCAAGTTTAAGGACAAAAGGTATGAGCAGGAGTACGAGTTCCCATTCCGCAACACACATCAAGCATTTAAGAATGAATGTGAATTTAATGTAGGGTTGGTAGTTAATTATGTTAAATATTTACTCTGAGACACATCAAGAATTTAAGAATGAATGTGAATTTAATGTAGGTTTGGTAGTTAAGTATGTTAAATATTTACTCCGCCACTGAAATATGTACTCCCCAACATAGATATGAACATTCACCCATCACGTGTCTTAATGATTTTCTCTTTCATGTGTTAATGTCAAAAATGTATGTTTGGATAAATATGAATGTAAAAGTCATTTGCAATGTTGAGGGAGAGAGAGGGTGAAAGTAGCAAAGAGAAAATCATGGAGAAATTTGTGGTGGCCATGTGAAACAAGTTTTACGGAGTTTTACAGCTAGTTACTCTGCAACCCTAGTGAAGCATAAGATATTTTTTTTTTTGTGTTTTTTACATGGAAAAGCACTCTCCAATTTATCATGTGAATGTATTTACATATGCTATATAATATAATATGGAGTTTGGTTTGTTAGGGTATGGAATTCAACCTTCATGAGTAGATTTAATGCAACCACATTATTTTACTCTGATTTTGCTGTGAGTTTTCTCTGTGATTTATTTAAGCCTCTGTCCATTTGTGATTTGCTTGCCACAATTGAAGATTTTCTAACTAGAACTGTTTTCTGAGTAAAAATCCTCTCCTATTTTCTTTCTAACAAAGGTGGGAAATTTTGTTCTCAGCTCAAAGGATGACAATCACGGTAAGTTGTAACAAATCAAGTGGAAATGTTTCAAGATGGATGAGGAGCGGCCAGACTTGGGCCTTGATTTATACCCACAAAAGAAGAAATCCCACGCGAGAAAGGTAATATCCATTGAGTTGCTATTCAACATATTAGTACTCCAGAGCAAGTGAATGATCATGAATCAAGGCAGAGGTTTGAAATCAAGCAAGCTCTGAGCATGAGTATTAGAGGCTAGCATGATTGCATGAAGAGAGACAACATCCTACACCGCGTCAACAGGCTTATGGTTGTCAACACCATCATTAAATTGTGTTTGGGGATCATGGGATAGGGTGGAAGGGGTGGCCATATTCTATAGGCAACATGTTGAACATATGGGAGGGGGTAAGTGGGGGAGATGGTAGGGAGTAAATGGGGGAGAAGGAAGGCATATAGTGATAGGGATCATAGAAATATCAAGGGATAGGGTAGTATCATTTATTGCAACTTGGATTTCCTCAAGAAGCTAGGCCTAGTTGGCCTAAAGGTCCGCATCCGAGTCATGGGCTTTATGGATATGATAGAATTCTTTGGATAGAAAGAGGACTAGAATGTTTCAAATTTTTTGGAGTAAAAGATGGAGGGAATTATCTTTTGGAGAGGTGCCAAAGATCAAGGGATAAATAGTTATCAAAGAATCATTAAGGAAAGCGAGGTTTAGAATGTCTTTGTTATCAACAATTGAGAGCCTCAGAGAAAGAGAAAACCCATACATCTCAGCTTGATTATTAGTTTTATTTCAAGGCACTATGAGTATTTGACAATTAAATTCCTTTCAAAATTAAGAAGTCTCTCCCCCTATATAGATTATATATTTCTATTACATTTAATTATATTTTTTAATTTTGATTTTAGTTATATATATATATATTTATATATATATAGATGTATATATATATTTATGTGTGTGTGTGTGTGTGTGTGGTGTGTGTGTTGTTATATATATATATATATTATATCATTTTTTCTTATTTAAAATATTTTAATTATTAATTTAAAAACTATATATTTAATAATATATATATTTTATATTTTAGTTATTTTATTACAAAGATAACATGTAATTTAATTTCAATATTTATTAATCATAATTTATGGTTATTAGTTTCATATTGATATTTGGATTGATATCATGCCCTTAGGAAAATGAAGTAATCCATAGTTGAGAGTTGAAGGCAGCGGGATCAGGAGCGCAGCAGAAGCAACCAGAGCCTCGGTTCTCATAGGGTTTCTCCCCATGGATGGGGAAAGAGGAGGGAAATCTTCTCCTTCCTTCAAGGAGGCGATGGTCTACAAACACAAGAAGCCCCCGGATAAAGGCAAAGGTAACGATGAGGAAGGAAGGAGTAACAGGGAAGAGGAAAATGATGGTTCCACTTCGAAGGAGAAGGAAAGCACAAAAGACAAAGGGGAAACTGACAGAAAATAGGGAACAAAAGACAAAAAAATAAAGGGGACCGTGCAAACCTAAGGCTGAAATCACTCCTAGAGTGATATTAAATAATCCAGGGCTGCAGGCGCAAAGGGAGCACATGTAGACTTACACAATCATATGCAAATTCATGGGGTTATGGCCCATTGAAAAAGCATTGCAAACATGGATCAGATACCACTGGAAACCTAAAGGAAGCATTGATCTTCACCTAGGGTCCAAGGGTTTCTTCACTGTAGTGTTCACCAACATTAAGGATAAAGAAGGAGTGTTCAAAGGCGGGCCCTACTTTTATGCAGCAGCAGGGCTCTACATGAGGCCATGGATCATGAATTTCATTCCAGAGAGGGAAACTTTCACTTCAGTCCCAGTTTGGGTAAGACTCTATTCTTTACCTCTTGATTATTGGCAAATAGAATCGCTGGCTACCATAGGCAATAAATTAGGAAGGTTCATCAAAGCTGTTGAATCCACAAGGAGGGGAAAATATACATCCTTTGCTAGGATCCGTGTGGAGATGGATCTTTCTAGAGCTCTCCCAGATGAAGTCATCTTGGAGGTTTACGATGAGGAAAGGGTGCAGACAATAGACTATGAGCATATTCCATTTAGATGTCGTAAATGCCATGAACACGGGCACTTTATAAGAGACTGCCCTCTCACTAAGGCATAAATCAAAGGAAATACTAAAACAATGAAAGATGCAAACAATTTTCACAAAGTTGTTCCTAAAGGAAAAAGCGGCAAAAAAGGGCCAAAACAACACCAAGTGGGAGGACAAAAGGCTAGTCAGAATTAGTTCCAGGTTCTCGAAGAGGATGAAGAAATAACAGTAGAAGATCAAGTAATAAAGGAAGATAATGAGACAAAGGATAAGGGAGCAGAAAACGACCACACACAGGAAAATGAAGAACAAGAGGGAAACATGATGAGTGATTCAGAACTGGAAATGGATCAGGAAATGAACTAGAGTGAGATGGAAACAGAAGACAATGAGCTACAGGAGATTCTGGACAGAGAAAACCTAGATCTAGAAGGATTCCTAAATCAGGGAACTTCGGGAGGGGTAGAATCGCTACCACAAGAAAACATCAACAGAATACAACAATTATTCCTTTGGCAAACACAGGCCAAGGGTTTGGAGGAAGGAAACAACACTGACAGATAGAGAAATGAAGGGGGGAATGCAGTCCAAACTACTCCAGGGCTTTCTCTAAGAAACCCAGGAAAAAAAGCGGCAGGAAAAAGTAGAACAAGCTACTGATGGAATGTGGAAAGCTCATGGTAGACTCAGGTAAGATGAAAGATCTAACCAGTTACTCCTTTACCAATATTTAATCATCAAAATTTACAATTTGGAATATTAGAGGTCTAGGCAGTGAGAGAAAACAAAGATTGTTGAATAATAGAATGCAGCAAGCAGCCCCGGATATAATTTTTGTCCAAGAAATGAAATGCTCTATTCAAAAGTTGAGACAAATACATAGTAAATGGCTCAACAGATTTGAGTTTCTAGAAGTTAAAGCTGAAAGCACAGCAGGGGGCATCCTCACTCTATATAATCCCCAAAAGATTGGAATAATTGATGCGGAGGCAACAAGGAATCATTTATCGGTGGTCATACAACCTGTGGGAGACAGGGACACTTACCTAGTAACGGATGTTTATGGCCCCCAAAGGTTAGATGAAAAAATTTGGTTTTTAACCTCTTTGGTGGATCTCCGGGCCAGGCATCAAGGGTCACCTTGTGTCATAGGAGAAGACTTCAACATGATCAGATCTCTCTTGGAGAAAAAGGGGGGCACTAGAGCTCTCAATAAAGATTCCTCAACCTTCCAAAATTTTTCAGAAGACATGAAACTTATCGACATTGAAACAAACAATGGCTTCTGCAATTGGAAAAATAAAAGAGGAGGGGACTCCCAGGTCGCCTCCAAGTTAGGTAGATTCATGATCTTTTAGGATCTCATGCTTTTAAATGAAGAAATAATGGCAGAAATTCTACCTTTTGGAGACTCAGATCACTGGCCGGTTCAAATGGAGATCAAAGCCATAGGTACCCCAAGAAACCGACCTTTCAGAATTGAAAATATCTGGCTCTCACACCCAGATTTTAGCAGTAACATTGAAAAATGGTGGACAAAATATTTGTAGATTCAGGGATCTTCAATGTTCATACTGCATAAAAGATTAAAGCACATTAAGATGAGGATAAAAGCCTGGAACAAGAATGAATTTGGAAACATTTTTGCTGGAAAGAAAGCAGCTGAAAACAAAATCCTGAAACTCAACCAAGCTTTAATCAAGGAAGTATTTGATAAGGAAAAAAATATTCAGGTAGAGAAGCATCATCAAGAATGGGAAGAGTTGTGTAAACAAGAGAAAATTTTTTGGAAACAAAAATCTAGAGTTCAATGGCTAAAGGAAGGAGAGCGCAACAGTAGATTTTTCCACAGATCCACAATACCCAATAGGACTCATAATAGGATATCTTCGATCAAGGACGAGGACGGGCAGAATCACCAATCCCATGTGGATATAGAAGCTGTGCTAGTAAGACACTTCCAAAGTATTGCCCAGGAAAACTCCTTAGAAAGGGAACCTTTCATCAAAGACTTCACTAAACACATCCCCAAGCTGGTTTCCAGAGAGGACAATAGTAATCTAAATAGAGCGGTAACAGAAAGGGAGGTCAGTGAGGTTCTTAAGGAGATGCAAAACGGTAAAGCTCCAAGTCCAGCTGGATTGAACGTAGATTTCTTCAAAGTTTGTTGGAACATTGTCAAAAAGGACATTGTAAAGGTAGTGGAAGATTCCAGGCTGAACAGAACCATTTTGAAAGCTCTCAACACCTCCTTCATCGCTTTAATTCCAAAGTAGGATAATGCTCAAACACCAGAGAGATACAGGCCCATAGCCTTATGCAATGTAGTATACAAGATAATCTCCAAGGTAGTGGCCAGCAGACTCAAACCTTTGCTACCCACATTGGTTTCAGGGGAACAATCTGGGTACGTGGAAGGGAGACAAATTCTAGATAACATCATTCAAGCTCACAAAGTAGTTCACTCATTAACTAGCAAAAGGAAAGTGGGCATGATAATGCAACTGGACATATCCAAAGCATATGACAAAGTAAACTGGACATATATCAAGAAAATGCTCAGCACGTATGGTTTTGATCATAATTGGATCAGATGGGTTATGGCCTTGGTGACTTCCTCCAGTTTTTTAATTTTAGTCAATGGCTCACCCTATGAACGTTTTCTTCCTTCTGGAGGACTCAGATAGGGGGATCGACTCTCTCCTTTTTATTTCATCCTCATGATGGAATGGTTGGGGCGGTCCATTAAGCATGCCAAGGCAACCAGTAAAATTCGAGGACTCTAATTATCAGAGAATGGTCAAGTCCTGACTCATCAACAGTTTGTAGATGATACCTTGTTACAGGGCATTCCCACAGTCAAGGAAGCACTGGCTTACAAACAAATTTTGAATGACTTTTCCTTGGCTACAAGTATGGAGGTCAATCTTACCAAATCAAAAAAAATAATTTCTTTGACACTCACATTGCCATTCAGAGAAATGTTTCCAGAATTCTTGGCTTTCAAAGAGAGTCCCTCCCCTCTAAGTATTTGGGAGTTCCACTAATAGCCAAAACTTTACATAAGAGCATATGGGAACCATTAATAATCAAGATGCAAGATAAGGTCAAAAAATGGACATACAGGTCTTTAAATCTGGCTAGTAGACTAGTCCTTACAAAGGCAATGCTCCAAGCTATCCCAATCTTTATGCTTTCAGTTCTCCCAGTGCCAAAAGGAGTCTTATAGTAATTTAGCACTATTCAAAGAGACTTTCTTTGGGGGCAGGAGGAAACAAGGAAAAATGGGCTTTAGTGTCATGGGATAAGATTTGTAAACATGAGAACGAAGGAGGTCTAGGATTGGATGATCTAGAGATTCTCAATAAGGCTCTTGGGGCCACGCTTTGGTGGCGGTGGGTAAAGGATCCCAAGGCTCAAGGGGAAAGAATTTGGAAGGAAAAATATGCAAGCTCTTGGCACTATTCCAAGCTAATAAGAATGTCAAGGAATATTAAGGGCTCTCCCATATGGAATAAGGGCTAGGAGAACAGAGAGGTGGTTCAGAAAAACAATTTCTGGGAAATCAGAGATGGAGATCAGGCACTATTTTGGGAGGATAAATGGCAACAAGAACCAATTCTCTTGAAAGAAGAATTTTTGGGCCTCAAAAAAGAAACAGACAACCAAGGTATGGTAAAGGTAAAAGACTTTTGGGACAATGCTCACAACATAGGTAAATGGAGTATATGGAAGAAGATAGATGGCAGAGAGGACAGCACCCTCAACGGCCAAGTAGAGTCCCTAAAAAAGATGATGGATCATAGGATGATTCTTATCACAGAAGGGCAGGATCAACTAAGATGGGGTAACAACAAAGAGGGCAACTTCAATATCAAGGAATAATGATATTCTCCTAGGGCTGGAATCCCAAGGCGCGGTGAGAATTTGGCAGAAACTATGGAGAAGTAGAAGCTGGACAAAGATCAAACTGTTTTTGTGGTTGGTTCACCACAGGAAAATACTAACCTGGGACAATATTAGAAAGAGGGGTATTATGGGGCCCTTCAGATGCCAACTCTGTGGAGAACAACAGGAGACCATGGAACATCTTCTCAATAGTTTCATTTTCACATCCAGGTTATGGGATTTCTTTGCCAACATCTTCAATCAGTCTAACAGAGACAAAGATAATATCACTAACACCCTACACAGTTGGAGAAATTATGGTTCGGATAATGAAATTCTTAACTTGGCCTGGGCTCTCCTACCAAGTTTCATAATATGGAATGTGTAGAAAGAGAGGAATAAAAGAATCTTCAAAGAAGAGAAGAACACCTTTCCTCACCTGCTGGAGCAGATCTTGAAGTAGTTAAAAGAGACAGTAAGCACAATAGTTAGGGATCTACCCAAGAATTCTCCCTCCAAAACAGAAGTGAGAATACTCAAACAGTTAAACTTGCAGGGGCTCATTCCACAAGAACTAGATAGGAAAATAAGCATGAATGGAAAGGCCAAAGAATTCTAGATTCCCCCCCAGAAGGTTTTCTGAAGTATAACATCGATGGAGCATCAAAAGATAACCCGGGAATGGCTAGCTTTGGAGGAGTTCTTTGAATTGAACATGGAAACATCATCTCCCCTTTCCATTGTCATTTAGGAAACGCCACCAACAATATGGCAGAACTAATGGCACTGGAGCGGTGCTTAGAACTTCTGAAACAGGACAATTGCGAGAATGTGATAATAGAGGTGGACTCAGAGCTGGTCATCAATGCGGCCAAGAAAATTAGTCACGGATCAGGGCCGGAAAAAGCTACAAAACGCTGGAGGTTACTAAGGGTGCTCCATAAGATTCAGGATCATCTGCAGGAACTACGTACACTTAAATTCTGCCATGAACATAGAAAGACTAACAAGTTGGCTGATATTCTAGCCAACCAAGGGAGCACTTGCAAAGATAGCAGAGCTTCGATGAGTTGGATGGCAATGCCTCAGAACGACCTAAAAGAAGTTTGCCATAACCAGGTGGAAGAAGACAAACAAGGGTATCAGAACAACAATAAGGAAAATGACACGCAATGAGTAGAGCGTTCCAGAATCTTCACTTTTGGTCAGACAAGACTAGGGAGGTTAGCACTCTAGAGGCAGTCTCAACAAAGATGGAGAGCACAACAATGAAAATCCCCAAAGGAGGGCGTCCGGTTCTCACTGTCAGGAGCATGGCAGAGAAGATTGACTGTCAGCCCTATTCTGGCAGCTCAACCCCCATTTTTTTCCAAGAGTAGGAGTTAAAACCACCTCTCGAATGGTTTCAGTGCGATCGCATTTCTTTCAAGCCGAAGGTGGTTTTGTAGTTGGGGCAGTGATTCCATTCACCTTTTGACACCTGGATGAGGGACGGTGGTGAATACCACCCTCATCGCACATTAACTTCCATTTATTTCAGGTGTGCGATAGTCAGCGCCATCGTCCGATCTTTGCAGGCCCGATCAACAATCGGGATGAAGCGGGCGGTTTGGTGGGACCGGGGGATTAAACTTCAGGCTACTTTTTGGAGCGATGTGCTTCTCCCATGTCAGATTAAAAAAGCGAATGAACGATAGTGATGAAGTGACTTTTTAAGGGTTTGCTGGCAAGGGTTTTCGGGGGGTGGGTTCATGCTTCCTGCGATTCCCGATGCTTGTTTTTGTTGATTCTCAAAAGTGTTACGAATGTACTTGTTCATTTTGATGGACTTAGATTTTTTAGGTCTTCTTTCTTGTCCAACTTTTTCCACTCTACTGGAGGAATTATGTACACGTTGTAAATTATGTTTGGTTTAAAGAAATAGAAGGTTCCTCTCTTGCTTAAGCAAAAAAAAAGATATCATGCCCTTATAATTTTATAAAGAAATTTCAAATCAAATTTAATTTTACTTATACACAAGAATTAAATAATTAATAGATAATATTAATTTTAGTATTTTTATTATAAAATATTTTTACTTTTAATGGTTATAATATTTTTTTTGTAGCAATGTAAGTGGTAATTAGTTATTTTCTTATATTTATGAAATAATTGTATTTAATGTTATATTAGTAGTTAATATTTGAAAAATTGTCTTTCAATTATTCATTCATTTATATTATATATTATTTATTTATATATATATACTATATAGATATATACTATATATATTATATATATTATATATTATATATTATATATATATATATATATATATATATTATATATATATATTATATATATATATTATATATATTCATTGTTTTTAAATGCTAGTTGCATAATGGTGCACAAATGCATCAAAAGACTATTACATTCTTTTGTCTAATTGCAATTCTTTTGTTGTTGCAAGATGAAATATATGCATTTTAGTTCATTATTATTTTTTATTTTAATTTAGCTATATCTAAACTAAGGGGCAAGTATTAGCTACTATGGAGCACTTGTTAAATAAGTGTTGAGTAACACATAAATAATGGTGCCCAATAACTCTTAGTAAATATATTTATTGACATCTTATCCCTTTCCATAACCTTTTTTTTATTCCTATGCATTCTTAAATTACACTGGGTAGTAATTGATTGTAAATATAATACTATTAAATATGAACTATTTTCAAGGCTATTTTCAAGATTTCTAATTTTTGGTGATTTTTCTATAAAACTTAAATAAATATATCACTTCACAAATATCTAGAACGTAATTATTGTAAATGTATTACAAATGTATCAAGAAATTATTGTATAAAATATGAGAGTTATCCATCTAGCACAACAATAAAAACTTCAATTTATAATTCAACCAAATATTTGAAAATAATTCTTTTAATAATATTAAAAATATATATATATATATATTTTCCAATTTGAATTACAAATATTTAATAATATTAAAAGATAAATATATATTTTTCAATTTGAATTAGTTAAAATTCAACCCTATTTCTTTAACCCTCTACCTTGATAAGTACTAACAAAAAATATATTTGTATGTATATCTTCACCCCATAAGTTAGGTGATGAGAAAACTATGAATAATGATAAATAAAAATGCATGTGTAAGGATGTGGCAAACTGTAACAAGACCACGACACACAAGTTTTGTAAACACATTCATTTCTCAGACCATGACGCCTTTTTGTTGACACCATTAGATACTGAAGATTAAGGTGTTGATGTATGCTTTGACTAATCCTCCCTCAATGCACTCTTTCCACCTCCATTCCTTGGACACACTATCACCTACACACCATCACCCAGCTTGCCTGCATAGAAGAACACATTAATGTACTTCAAAAAATCGATTTGTTTCATGTGGAATTTAAAACTTAGAGATAGTTGGAATTTTAGAGTCCATTTGTTTCATGTGGAATTTGTATCGTATGAGAACATCATACGTTCCACGTCAATTCAAGGCTGAACGATCCTGTTGAGTATAATACAAATTTACAAGAAGCTTTACAATTCTCCAACCTGGAAAGGAAATCAGAAGGTGTGGCTGACATGAAAAACTCTTCAGGAATACCCAACAACCTTAAAAACAAGACGGTTGTTTTCTGCAACAAGCTGCCATCCGATGAGGAATCCATGTACGACGAGTCCAGGCCTTTTTACAATGGTGGAACATCAGAAATGCTTGAAGACGCTATTCAATATCACCCGGATGATCCGTTCGGATCAGCAATAAGTACTGCAGATATACAAACAGCAAGAGCAGATCTACTCAATAAAGGGGACGAAAATAACTACTGGTATAACTTGTTAAATTTAATTGAGAACGGTATGCCAGAATCTAATTTAATCATGTAAGCACGTCTCGATCATATCATTGTTCCAACTACCTTCCTTGTTATAATTATTAGATTAAACTATTAAAGCTATATTTATTGCTTTTGTTGTACAAATAAAATGATGGAATTTCCGCATGAAAGAATCCAGTTCAACCTTACTCTGCTACTATAGTCTCCAGTAAATAACAACTTATGTTCTCGAATTGTTTTGCGATGTATCTGTTGCACCAGAGAGTTGAACGGCCTGCAAGATATCTTCCCTCTAGTTTGACATCAATTCGGACACGTAAGAAGCTTGCGTGCATTACTCCATTGCTCGTTTGACATTAAATCGGACACGTAAAAGCTTGCGTGCATTACTCCATTCCTCTGCATTTTTTGGTTAATTAATCTTCTATTGAAGAGCATCTGAGCATGGATGTTCTTGAGTCGAGAAGTTGTTTCTAAGAACAGTAGGAGAATGAGTTGGTATTTTTTTGGTTTTTAATATTTAAATCGCTTCAATATTTTAAAGCCATTATGCAATGAATGTGTCTTGCTCAAAGAATAAAGTGTACTTTTTTAAAATGTACCAATTTGTTACTAATTAGCTCTACTAACAACATCTACTTGGTATTCTGAAAAATTAAGGAAAATAATCATGTTAAATATGCTACTGTGAAGAATAAAAAAAATAACCCTGTTAAATAAGCAAGCATGTCATAGTATCAGATTTGAACCCGGGTAAGAAACACGTATTTTTGTTCTACCCTTCTCATTCATTCAGGTTGGTGATTTCATTTTATTTCGGTATTTTCTCCTCATTCAGGCCAGAAATAACGCTCTTGTGATCTTGTTATCACATGAATAATATAAGAGTGGCGATTTTTGCATACTTAATATATAAAAAATATGAAAAAAGTTTATACAAAAATTTTGTATTTCTCTTTCTAATATATTTTCTCTTATCATTATTGATTATATTTTTATAATTTCCGGTAAGAAAAATATTGAGACTCTTCTTCAACCCCATAAATGGATCTAAATCTAAAGCTTCTCTCTTATTTTATCATTATCCTTCCTCATACCCCTAGTGACTATATTTCTACTAATTGGCCAAGGAGAATATTAAGATTTTTTTTAAACCATGTATAATTCTTGAATATTTATTCAAAAACTCTTAAATAAATGTGACCTTATGTTTGGTAAAGGAATTTATCAATTTCCTTACTCTTGTTAATATGCTAGAGAGTATGTATATGAAAACTATGTCGAGGGCTCTGAATTAACCAATGTAATACTACAAATGTAAATAAACTTCTAGATGGACAAACTACATTGGACACAATCACTCTTTTAGAATATCGCAAACCACAGACCAATGTATGAAGCTAACTTGTTAGAGAGAATCCTTCACATCCATTTAGGCCTCAACAACCTTCTACAAAATAGGGAATAATCTCTTGTCCTTGAAAACCATATCTTCCTAATAATGACAAATAATCCTAACAATCAAATATTAACACATACATGAGACAAGTAGGAGTTACATACTCTAACAATCCCTCTTAATGATTACTAGTTGTATTCATCATCACCTAAGTCTTCAACATATTCTCCTAACAAATATTTCATTGTGGCTTGAAGAACCTATTCCCTTAAAAACTACTTCATTATGGCTTGAAGAACCTCCCTGATAGAAAAATCTATCTTCGGTTCGAACTAGAATTTCCACTTGTAACTTGATCCTCCAAATTTCACTAAATTTTCAATGTCCATATAAAGAAACAATCATCCACCAAAATGCTTGGGTACCTAATTTCTATACCTACCAGTCTAGTAGGACGTCTCTTCATATACTTGGTTCATTCAAATTCTTAATGAACTCCTTGGGAATGTAAAACCTCACCTTTGGGAGTCTACAACCAATAATTTGGTCCACTCATAGAGCATCCAACCACCACATGGTCCACCCCTCCAAGCGGTAAAGAACTCCTTAGCAGATGCTCCGAACTAAACGAGAAGAACAACCATGTCATCAAGGGCATATGATAAAGGGGTATGCATGCCTCTCTAGGTATTACAACAATATTCTCCTTCCATATTACACAGTTAAGGATACATACAACACACCCCAACTAATAGAAATACCACGTTCAAAACTCCTTAAGGACCAATATATCACATCAAAATATGATATATAAATTTGCTAAAAATAAAATGTGTAAATCACATAACAATATGGTCATGAGTCTATTATTATTTAGCTCATACATTACCTTATCTTCCACGATCATCCAATTTTTATTTTTGCCATAACCAATATCCTCTATTGTCATAATCCTTCCATAAGAAATATCAATTGATTTCCTTGAGTCAAGCTCAAAAAATATCTTTGGTGTATACTGAACTTCAATTTCCATAACGCTTCCATAGAAAATATCGATTGATCTCCTTCATTCAAGCTCTAAAAATATCTTTGGTGTATCCACGACTTCTCTCCTTCCTACTGCAATCATGTTATGAGATTGCCATAATGCTTCCATAAGAAATATCAATTGATTTCCTTAAGTCAGCTCCAAAAATATCTTTGGTGTATCCATGACTTCTCTCTCCTTCCTACTGCAATCTTGTTATGAGTTTCTACTATAACGAAAACTACCCTGTGATGAGATATTTACATGATCAATGGTAAATATTAAAGACTTTAATGAAAACGTATCTAGCACTTGTTCCTATCATGAAATATTTTTCCACTTGTGAATCCACATAATCCATGTCTTAATATTTCATATACACATAATCATAATGAAATAGTGCATCCACATGTGAATTATAATCACATCATATTAATCATCATCAATGGTTATTACAAACATCCAACCATCATCAATAACTTGTAATATTATCATCAATATATATGTCCCATTACAACATCAATATGTA
Organism: Pinus taeda; assembly: GCA_000404065.3. Classification (NCBI taxonomy): domain Eukaryota; kingdom Viridiplantae; phylum Streptophyta; class Pinopsida; order Pinales; family Pinaceae; genus Pinus; species Pinus taeda. Next base: position 190,745 of record APFE031575034.1, on the reverse strand, counting down.
TGCTAGAGACTAATTATATATGAGTTCTAACCCATATCATGAAAGACTAATCCCACCAACCATTATCCAATAATTTTTATTCCTTCATAACCATTCTCAAGAATATCGAATGATTCTGTTAAGAAATACTAGTATTCATCATTATATATAATTACACACGTGTCTAAGTTCATCATATTCAATCATTACTAGTAGAAGCAATCTCAAGCTAATGGTGATTCTACAACACCATCTTATAACAATTAAATTACAACATCAACATCTCATGATATAACAACATATCAAATAAACTTCACTTATCATTAACCATCAACGATATATACATCTTTAGGTCTTGCATGTAAACTTATAATAAGTCCTCTGGAATGAAGAGTCTGCCTAATAACCATAAGCACTCAAAACTTTTCTATAAGTTATCCACTTCTTTTATCAATGCACAAAGAGGCGCATTCTACAACCAGTATGACCCCGATGTATAAGAATGTCACATCCTCAAAAAAATAGTAAAAATAATTTTGGCTAATGTCAGGCAAAACATTTGCTTGAATCTTAAATTATATATAACTTTTGAATATTATTAATGGACTAAGATTAATTCTTAAAATAAAAATGTATTATTATATATAATTTGAATGGATAATAAATTATCTCATGTGTTTAATAACTTTTTTTATCATATACGTTATCGTATACGAATTTGAATCGATCATAAATTTACCTATAACAATTTTTTTTTACCATATTAATGTTCTAAATTAGGTAAAATTTTAAACATCTTTACTCTTCACTAAATCCAATACCATTTCTTAAATCAAAGGAAAAAATTTAACAGAAAGAATAGAAAATTCTACTCCAAATTCTCTTAATATTTCTTTTAATCAAATATTTGTAAAATGAATCTTTAAAATGAAAAACCATATATATTAGTTTGATGTAGTTTTATTATAAATTTTGTTATCGTGCCATGTAAAAAACATCATTAAATCTAATATTGCTATTAAAAAATTAGTATTAATAT